>JAOYSI010000023.1:211914-228173 GCA_025775065.1 Hiodon alosoides | reverse complement strand
GCAGAACGCAGAGGGTCACAGGTGATCTCCGTCATCTGTGCTGAAGCTGTTTTTTTTTGAGGGAGGCAGAACGCAGACGGTCACAGGTGATCTCCGTCATCTGTGCTGAAGCTGTTTTTTTTTTTGAGGGAAGCAGAACGCAGAGGGTCACAGGTGATCTCCGTCATCTTTGCTGAAGCTGGTTTTTTTTTGAGGGAGGCAGAACGCAGAGGGTCACAGGTGATCTCCGTCATCTGTGCTGAAGCTGTTTTTTTTTGAGGGAGGCAGAACGCAGAGGGTCACAGGTGATCTCCGTCATCTGTGCTGAAGCTGCTCCTTCGGCTGCTCTCCTTGGAGGCGTTGGGCGAGGCGACGGAGAGGAGCGGGTCGGTGCCGAAGGGCGAGAGCGGGTCGTCCATCAGGATCTCGTCCAGCCGCTGCTCCTCCTTGAGTGTGGCGCCGAAGAAGTCCGTGAAGTGCGAGAGTGGGTCAGAGAAGGTGGTGGAGCCGTCGCTGGGGTCCGCGCCCGCCGCCCGCGATGCGTACTCCCCGTTCAGTTCCTCCTGGTACAGGGGCTGGGGCGGCTGCGGAGGTTGTGGAGGCTGGGGCGGCGCCGGCTGCTTCAGGGCGTGCGAGGGCAGCTCCATGGCCCCCAGGGATGGAACCATGCTGGCCAGACCGTGAGCGCGGGCGTGGATCTCCAGCTCCTGCCCCACACACAACCACAGAGACGGGACAGAGGGTCAAAACACAGACAGACTCTCAAACCCCTACCCAAGCACAGGTCACCCCCCCCCCCGGGATGGCTGATGGCGCGGCACACCCTGGCGGTCGTACTGCGAAAGCGTGCCGACGCAAGAGGTGCGAGGTGGTCATTACTCAGAGAAAGACAGGTCAGGAGGGCAGTCCACTCATCTTTTTTCAGGTAGAAACCCCAAGACACCGTGCTGGCTATTGTTGCGTGACATGACCCTGTTTAAAAATGTGCCGCAGTAATCCTTCAGGCTCCCAAGGCCATTTTTAACCTTTACATTGGCTCAGTTTACCCACCCTGCCTACGGAAAACAGCCAGGTTGCAGCTAAGTACTGGGTGGCGTACAGAACATCAGGCTTCAGGTCAGGACATTGCTCTGAATGTTTTACACTGCTTTTAAACTGAACTTATATGTCACAGACATAACAGGATCCCACATTCTGTCTTCTAACATCCGGAATTGTTTTGTAACACTGCATTAATGAAATTTCTTGTAATACCTGGTGAAGTGCTTGGATCTATTATCCTATGATTTGCATGTCATTGTAATAATGAGTGACAGCTGTCGCAGCAGGAGAGAGGCTTAGCATTTCTTTGTGGTGAAACCGATACCACGGAGCAGTCTATGTTTACTCAACATGAAACTTCAGCGGGCTCGGATCTCAAACACAATGCCTGTTGTAAACCAAAGAGGAGTGGACTGAGTCCTGCAAACCAGTCAACGCCATTAAGTCAAAGTAACGTGACGCCCATCTCTCCAAAGTGCTGAGGGCTCTGCTGTCTCAGCGATCAGGGCACCGCAGCAATCAAACAGATGTTTCTTGTATAAAAAGAGCTGGCCAGCTGTGTTGGGCTGGGGCGAGCGGAGTAATTAATTTTGTGCGTAATTGCCTTGACTCGCCGGGTGACGAGTCCAGCAGCGCAGCTTCTGCCGCCCGTACAAGCATATCAATGCCGCTACATCGATTGCAGGCATGATACTTTGACATTATTATGCCGCCTGATCTAATTTGGATCCTAATTCTTCTCCTGATGGGCCTGTAGCTTGGCTCCCATTAGTCAGGTAATTATAGTGACTGGGTGCAGTCCAAAGCAGGAGGGGACTTCGCAGATGACTTCAGTAGCAATGTGGCGCGGTTCCCCCTTCTAAAGTTGTTTTGCGGTGGCTGCCCCTTTCCCCCATCCTAACCCTCCTCCACCTTACCTGGATATGCAGCAGCAGTCTCCGGTTAGCCTGCTCTAGCTTCTTCTGCCTGACCTCTCCACCCTACCCTAACCCTCCTCCACCTTACCTGGATACTCAGCAGCAGTCTCCGGTTAGCCTGCTCTAGCTTCTTCTGCCTGACCTCTCCACCCTACCCTAACCCTCCTCTACCTTACCTGGATACGCAGCAGCAGTCTCCGGTTAGCCTGCTCCAGCTTCTTCTGCCTGACCTCTCCACCCCACCCTAACCCTCCTCCACCTTACCTGGATACGCAGCAGCAGTCTCCGGTTGGCCTGCTCCAGCTTCTTCTGCCTGCCCTCCAGCTCCCGGGCGTGCTGCTGCTCCTTCTGAAGCCACTTGATGTACTCCACCGAGGCCTTCAGGATGGTCCCTTTGTTCCAGCGCATGTCACTGAGGGATGCAGAGATAACCTTTTCCACAAACGCACGCATCAGCGGAATTTTCACCACAAAGGCCTTTTATAATAATAAGAAATGATAACGTACATGACCATTATTCATCCTCGGACATTACTGCTTTTGAATGGGAATTTTAATAGAATACTTAAGCATATCTGCGGAAAGTTAATTCTTGGACACTTGTATGGCAACATTAATCCCAGAGTGAACACTGGTGTCAAAAGTAAGGGGGGGGGGGGAACATACGCAATATCCAGCGTATCTCTGATACTATTACTTTTTTAAAGAAACGAGCAGCTGTAAAATGGTCACTTATTTTTTTGAGAGTGAGAAATTCTCGTGGCATCTAATGATCTCTTTTGTCGCTTAACGACACGGCAGGATCGAATACCTTCTCTATAACTCTGCCAGGAGTTCAGTTGTCAGGCTTCTCTTTCGATGGTTGGATCCATATATCAGATTCATTCATTTCTGAGTTTTTATTTCATTCTAATGTGCAGCACGTTTCACCTAGCAACAGGTTTGGTGCTCTGAATGACAGCCCACATCTGACATTCCATTGAATTGAAATATATATATTTTTTGTTCTCGTTCACTCTTAACTTTCCTCACCTATTTATAAGCGTGGCTTTGTCATTTGTCATAAGCAGTAGTAAGCTGGTCCCCAGTCAAGGTATATATTTCCTCAGTGCTTATTATTGGGAATGACGCCTCGCACCGTAGCATGTAGTGGCGAAGAAACAGAGCCGGGTACTCACGGGTCGTTTGATTTGGGGATCAGCGTCCCGAGTTCCTTGATTCTGTAGTTAATGTTGTACCGCCGCCGCCTTTCAACTGGTGGGAGAACAGGTGTTAAGAGAGGGGTTATGATGCTGCATGTGCCTCTGCAGCGGCCCTGGAATGAAAGCCGTGCTTGATGAGGAAAGACTGGGCGGGTTTTCATTGACAGGGTACTTACTTAAGTTGTGGTTGTCCTTCTTCTGTCGCTCTTTGGCGAGAACTCTTGTGTCGTGTTCTGCAACACAAGAAGAACGGGACCACCACAGGTTATGCGACTGAAGGACTAGAAGAACCACAGAGAATAGCATTACGGAAACAACCTACACGTTTTAGGCACACTGTGGTATTTACAGGATACCGCAGTTCAGATTTTCTGGCCAGCAATCAATGACATATTGACCTCTCCCCACAGAGACTGAAAGACGTTAACTTAGTGATAGTAAGAGCAACTCCAGCCGGTATTCACACTGAATTCACACAACCTCTCTCGTCTGCAATTAACTGAACCTCCAAATTTGCTGATGTCCTGAAGGGGGGTGGGGACACTCATTCGCATTCTTCTAAATAGCATAATTGGACCTTTGATTGGATTTCTCAAATCGTTTTTGTTGATTCAATAAGGTCGCTGAAACTCTGTGTAACAGCCCATTGTCGTAGTGCACACTTGTCTGAAAAAAAGATAGTAATTCACTTATGGTTCTGCTGGAGTGAAAAGATCTTGGTGCATCTTGCCTATTTCCTAAACCAATTAGGTCTACGCAATGCGTGACATTCATAACAAAGCACAGAGCGGGGCTTGTGTCTGCACTGCCCAACTGGGAGATAAGCATCCACACACTGGGAGATGAGCCGCTGGTTGTCAAGTACCAGAAGGGGGCGCAACCAAGAGCCCAGTGAGGCTTGCCAGAGTCAACCCAGAGTCAACAGAGAAGGTGCAATGTTCTATAAACCCACAGAAATCATCGTTTTTTGGGCCTGACAGGATAGGAGACACTTCACGATTTTCTCATTTAAAGTTGCTCCTTATTCCTGAGATTGCTGACTGGGCGGGACACAGTAGTGGATCGCATTGCATTCTGATTGGCAGACCAGGAGTCTGTAGAGCTACGCAGCAAAAAACTTAGCGTCAGCGTCAGCCGGGAATGGCGTGCGCTGCGTTTCGTACCTGTGGCATCCCTTTTAACAGTGAGCTTTGTGGGGCACGGTGCGGGTGTCATTCCACCACTAGAGGCAGTCATACCTTGCTCACTGCCGTAGACATCCAGCATGCCGCTGTTGACGGATACCTAGACAAACAGAGGAGAAGGGTCAGAAACTGAGGCCGCGAGGGGGGTGCGCTTCAGAGCCCTGCCTTTTCGTCCTATGAAGGAGGGTAGCACTTCACACCCAATAGGCTGTGGACATCCCAAGACCCCTCCCGCCCCCTTTATCTAAGGTGCCAATGATCTCTCCCCCTGATATCATCAGGACGGTTGTTTCTCCTCCAGCCCGAGCCAAGCCGCGGAGACGGGCCACGCTGGTTAGCCAGCTCTCGTTACCATGAAGCGGGTCATTGTGTAGCGAAGAACCTTGAACAACCATGCTGTTGTGCTTGTGAGGGGAAAGATCAAACAAACACTGCCCACTGTTTGTGGAAATCCGTTACTTGCTTGGTTTAACTAAACAGGCGGAGATGTTTCTGCTGTTCAACCAAGGTGAGAAGACTTAGTTGACAGTTCCGTTCTGACCATATTAAAAGACTGGTGGAGGGAAACGGTTCCAATTTAAAACACGCTCTGTTTATTGCCTCTCTGTTAACCAAATTTTTTTAAATGTCATATTCAGCAGTAATTAGTAATGGATCAATAAAGCCTTTCCTAAGGCCACAAACAGGACTTGAACTTGGCCTGAATGAAAAACGCTGATCACACTGAGAGATGGGGGCAGTCCCCTGACTGCACACATCATAACCAGTTAAATCCTCCCCTCTCCGCGCCCTCAGATGGGTCAAACGCAGCGCAGTGCGCTGCACTGTGCGTCTAATTGGAATGAATGGGTCCATCTGAGCACGGTACCGTGTCTCCTCGGACCCATGGGGAGCGCGAACATTAGCCACATCCACATCCTGGTTGCCTTCTGCTATGCACCATCCCGGGCCTCACTTTGTGGTTCCTTGTCTGTTTGACCATTGCCGTGTCGATTTATCATCCTCCTGGCTGGATTGGCGCCGGGATCGAACTGGGTCGCAAGGTCTAAAGACTGAGCGCTGTTTAGCCATTGAGGCTACGTGGCTCCAGGCGTTGACGCGCCGTGCATCTTTGTCTCCGAGGAACACATGGCATAATACAGAGCAGTTGCGTCGAGAACAGGTCTCGTTGTATCCTGCACAAAATGCATGGTGGCACTTGGGTGCAAAGCGTTATGAAAATGATGCTGCTGTTATTGTTGCTGACGCTGCAGGGCAGCATTGCTCCTAGGCGCGACACGTAACAGCTGTGAATACAAATTAAGCCGTGTCTTTTCTTTGTCAAAACATTAGTTCATCATTGCCGCTTAGAATCATGCTGTTCTGTCGAGACACTGATTTTGCTTTGTTTTTTGTTTTTTCTTGTTCAGTCATTGGTGTTTTCCAGTGGGGTGTTTTTTCGAGTGTGCAGGGTTTTTATTTAAACTGTCAGCGTCTGAAGAAAAGTTATTTTTCTCTAACTACAGGTCTGTAATATCCTTGTTGACCATCCCTTGATGGCTATTAGTTATGGGATGGCGCAGTTCTGTTGAGCAATGTTTACAAAGTAATTATTGTCACCATGCCGACTGATTCCTGTGACATGTGATGAAATCACCGGTATCTTAATTGTTCTGTAGGGAGAAATCAGTGAAGCCATGGCAACCAGGAGAGAGAACTTTTTGAATCCTTTGAGGACTTAATCTGACTTTGAAGGGGCAAACACATTAACACATTAACAAGCTTATTTTCCCCAAGCGTACCAAATTTAAAGGTTGACCTTTGTCAGGAAAGAAACTTCCAAAAGATCCGCTCTTTAGGACCCACTCTTCACTGTGTATAATTTAATATGCCCTACCATAAGCCCTACCATAGATTTTACCTTATGCACTACCATAGATTTGCACAATTCTGAGCATTGTTGATACATCAGTGAGATCTAAAGTCTGTAGAAATCTTTCATCTGCAAACGATTCTAGAAAACGAATAATTCTTTACTAACATGGCAGTGTGTTTGTTGTTTACATAATTTTTTTGTACATCACGACAAACAGGCAATGTTCAAGATACAACCTAACTAAATGAATGAATTTTAACATACTGGCTTTCTGCTGAATTTAATGCTTTAAATCTGATCACGGGATTAGGGGGGTAATGCCTCTTGCAATCACGTTTTTAGTTTAAGAATTACTCTGATATAATTTTTTTGTCCTGCGCATGAAAAGGTTTCTGTTGTTCTTTAAGTAACCGAAAGTGCAGGAAATTGCCATGGCAGTCAGATTATATATTCTCTTCATAACTTAACCCACCTAAGCAGTGAGTGCCGCACATTGAAAGTTTCTGATTTTTTTATTTTTTCCATACTTACAGTGTTTTGCATTATCATGTTAGACTCCATACATCCCAAGCTCTCATCATTGAAACCGGATTCAAGGCTAATTAAGTCATCAATGACTTCATCCATTGGAAACTAAAGGGAAAATAAGCACAGCGTGCAGCGCATGTTGTACCATTAACAGTTTCTGAACATTTAACTTTATATGCTCTGTAGATTATGCTCGTGCATCATCGTTAACTATGCTATTCATGACAAGGTTTAATGACTACTGCAGAGGAATGGAGATGGCGAACTTAATGCAGTGACAAAAAACATCTTAATCTCCTTGCCAGGTTTGCCTTGGCTTTAAAATGCTTTTTATAAACACTCGTTTTAAGGCTGTGAGCCCTATGAGCTGAACGGGGCCTTGCGTTGGCACTCACCTCGCTGTCGTGACCCGAGGCGGGGGTCAGCAGTGGGATGGGACTGCCCGGTGCACTGCCATCCATCCCAGGGGCCACGTGGCCGGTCCGCATCACAGGCATGGGGCCCAGGGGCTGCCCGGGTCCTGGCAGGGCGTGTGGCGCAG
The DNA here is from genome assembly GCA_025775065.1 of Hiodon alosoides. Taxonomy (NCBI): domain Eukaryota; kingdom Metazoa; phylum Chordata; class Actinopteri; order Hiodontiformes; family Hiodontidae; genus Hiodon; species Hiodon alosoides. Next base: position 220,926 of record JAOYSI010000023.1, on the reverse strand, counting down.
CGAGGCCAGGGCCCGCGAGCTTTGAGCCCAGGGTCAGGTATTGCTTAACCTGCTGGGCCTGGCCCTGGTGGAGGTGGTACTTGGAGTTCTCCAAATGACACTGGACCTGTCCCCAAAGAAACAGACGATCATTTAAAAAAACAATAAGTTCCACTGCCCCGATGAAGAAAAAACGTACACACTTATGAACTGCTCTTTGGCTCAAAGCAGTTTGCAGAATTGTCTAAAATAAGGAGTGTTGGATAAACCCTTCGCAAAGAAGGTTAAAGGAATTAAAGCACGACAGCACCATTAAATACTGAAAACGTGCTCACGTTGCTTGCTAGCAAGGTTCGTCAGAAGACTTTGCCGTCAAAACATAATCCGCTGGTTGATATCTCTGATCGTCTGAATAGAGCAGCTCAAGGAGCTGAGAGCAAAGCTAAAGAACACCGTTAAATCAGATGGAAGTCCTTACGTTTGAAACTCTGCCTCCATCCCGCATCTTGTAGTAACCACAGTCCGTTAAGTGTGGCATTCTTGAGGCAGAATGTGTTCAGTCCCGGTTATAAGTGGTAACTTTTATAGGATCCCATGCAACGCTATCTTCTCAAGCTGGCTCTCAGCAACTCCCAGCGTACATTCTCAGCAGGGACTTTATAAACTGACAGAGCACGCTAAGTGACCTAATTAGTCAAAGCTAGGCTGTCCCCCTTTTTTTTTGTCAAAGCATGACAATTACTTCAAACAAGCTCATCAGATTACTGTGGTTTTTGATCACTACAGGATAGCTGCACTATGCCTACATCCCTAATCCAACGGGACCGCCCTGGTCTAGTTTGGATGGACTGGCCAATCGCAGGCTTGCATTTTAGTGGCTTTTCCCACAGGGGGTTAAACACAAATATGGCCTTTTACTCAGTGATTTTTAAATAACTCCTCTGACATTTCTGCCACTGCCCTCTGTAGTCCATTGTCTGAAGTCCGTTGCTGAAGGGTAAATGAAATGAACTCAGAACCAGTTTGTGGCTTCAACCTTTTTCTGTCTGCATTGCAGCACTTCAAAGTGTATTTAGTAAGTGATTAATAGTTAGCCTATTAACACCTAATCAGTTAGCCACAACATTTCACTCTAAACTACAAAAGTCCTATGCGTATATGCAAATTATTATTTTTGGTATGCAACATCTAAACACATAGGATTCAGCTATGAACATAACTGCCGCAAATTTGGTAATATTCATTCATTCATTTTCTGTAACCACTTAGTGGGTGCCTGAGCCTAACCTTGCAGTCACAGGGCCTGCAGCAGGGTATATAACCAGGGCGGGACACTAGTCCATAACTGGGCATGAGACATACAGACACAGCCTCAAGCACCCAGTGCCAATTTTGCGATCGCCAATACACCTAACTCATCTTTGGACAGTGGGAGGAATTTGGTACTGCATTACAACAGATTAATTATGGAAACGATTAACCATCAACAGATAGTATGAGTCAAAATGAAACAAAACGGTCATGAAATACTTGTCAAGTGTAATTCCTCATTTAAACCATTCAGATGCCAAATTGTTCTGGTGAAGAAGAAAAGCCCACACTTTTACATTTTATCAAAGTTTGTTCAAGTTTCTAGGCCCTTTCATTTGTGGAAGTGGTGTCAGTGCCACAAAAGGCTAAACCCAGTATTTTCTGCTGTGCCAGCCACCCATTCTCCCTTCTCCTGCCTTGCAATGTGCTTACAGCAGGCCCTATGGATCACACCCCCCAGCCAGATGGAACATTGTTCCGGACAACCCCCCGGGTGCTTGTGTGGTCGGTGTGTTCAATTAAAGTCAGACAGAAAATATAAAAACGGTCAAAGCAACAATTTCTCTCATCCAGTGGTCAGCTGACATTTCTGCCGCTTGGTTTCTGGATTGATTCGAATTGTGTTGCAGATCTGTGGGGTTGTTGCTACTGAACCTGAGCTTTTGTGCCATACGTCAGTTTAGCCTAAGGCGTCCCAAGCAGCCGTGTGTGAGGGTTTCAGGAAAGTGCTTCTCAACCAGGTTTAACTAAATGTTTTACAGACGCTAAAAACAGGGCTGAGTATCAACTTGACCGTACAGCCCGTAAAGGGCTAGCAACCCGTTCTCCTCGTAGAAGCACGTCATATAGAAGCTCCAGTCCATCAAGAAAAATGTTGAGTATGACCACCTGTTCATGCCAACACAAGCTACATATTAGAGCCATTCAATTTAAAGCACTCACTACAAGATGTGTCAATCACATTATTCTGCACCAGAGAACACAATCTAGTACTACTATACTGTTTCGACACACGCAACAAGGATTGGCTTATTACGGAAGCTGGAATTTTTTTTTTTTTTTTTAAGGGATGATTTTGTAACTGGATAGGGTCAAACAAGCTTCCATTTGTTAGTCAATTACCATTTCTCCTCTGTGGAAAGAAAGAATACCAGGATATTACACTCAGCCAGCTATCTATGTGGAGTTTGTCTTTGGCACACATTTCCTTCGACTGTAAATGCAGGAGACACGCTTATTAACTAGTTAAGAGCCTAATTTGATTGTGCAATAGTTCTTCAATGAGTAATATGACCAGGACAAAGGCTGGCCTATGCACTGAGATACACAGGAATTTTAAAAACAACAATAGCAAAAACAATCTGGTAAGAATTCGATATACAGAGTTGTGAATTGGTAAAAGGATATTTTAAAATACACTTCACTCTTCCCACAGACGTCTATTTTGTCGTTGTTCGATTGGTCTTTGGTGACGATGGGCGGGATCACCAAGCCACAAACCTTTTTTTTTATTCGTTCTCTCAAACATTTATTTACAAACAGTAAAATCTGTGGAAACTCAGCCTGTTGTTAATTTACTTGGCTGCACTAAGAACATAATCTGGGATTGTGTTGTTTTTTTAAATTCATTTGATTATATATTTAATTGATAATAAATGATTAATTCCCCTGTAGGGGCATTTTTTGGTCTCGGCTGAGGAAATCTTATGCAAGCTATTGTTAAAGAGTTATTTTCACCAGATTGTACTGGAGAAGTGTAAATTGAAATTAAACTGGATTTTTGCTAGTGATCAAGAGCTTCTAAATAGGTAACCACTCTACTATTTAGTATTAGTTCCGACTTTCTGGAGTTATATTTTAGAAGAGTTGTACTTGTTTCTTATTGCAATTGTATTCTACGAAAAATACATGGTGAATCATTTATATTTAAAAATAACCAATTATCCAAAAATCTAAAACTGTAAAAGCATACAAATACAAAAGAATATAGAGCATGGACCATTTCATATTTCCATTTTATAATGGTCTGCTCAAGAAAGTGCACACAATCCTGTTAATGTGCTAATTGCTTGAACCCTACCTACAATTATTCAAAATCTTGCCATGAATAACTTGAATTAATTTGCAAATCTTGGGGTGTCAAGCAGGGTGTCTATTACTGTTAAAATCGTAAAAGCATTTACACACAAGAAAGACACAAAAACCGCAGTTACTGAAGTAACTATTCTCTGGAAACATTTGGAGAGGACAGTTTTTTTCTTCTTTTTTTAAAGGCGTGTACAACACTAGCAGACAGATTATCTTTGTTTGTAGGTCTTTGAAGGTTACGTCCTCCTACTGACTTGCATGAATGAATATCAGTATCAATATCAGTTTTTGCTCAGTCCAAAGTACTGGAATCATGTAGTTTTACCACAAAAACGTGATAAATGTAACGACAGAATTACTCGTTACTTTTAACACATGGTGGTGAACAAAATAATGAAAGATTTTTAAAAGTTCTGAAATACCTCATGGAGTCATCTGGTCACTAACAGTGAATCTTCGGGCCAAATTTGCTATGCTTAAAAGCCTTGGAGAAGTAGTTTGCAGGAAAGAAATTCTAGAAAACATTGCTCAATTTGGTTTCATTGTTACCCGACTTCTAGTTTCACTTCAGGAAAATGTTTTTAAAAGTGTTGTGAAACGCGGTCGTTAATCATTTTGAAATATTAAGTACCGCGGCTAAAAAGATTTAAACTCCCTGGGATCGATAGGTCCTTTTTTTTTCTTCCCCTAATTCTACAATTACCTCCGTCATCAATAAATCTCCTCCATCGGATATTGCCAAGCAGTAATAGATAACAATGCCAGTGAAGCATCAGCGTGCGCGACTTCTCTGTATCACAGAGCCTGCATTCCATGACCGCACACGGAGCCTTGCGCTGGAACGTTTCACCTTAACACCAGCCGTTCCCGCACAACTTCATTGCTTCCGTTTTTCCGCACCTCCGAGCGGGGGCCACAGTAAATTTCACTCGGTTCCACAAGCCGCTCTGAGATCCAGACGCGGTGCACAGTTTCTGCGTCAGAGCCTGCAGCCTGAACACATGGATGTGTAGGTGCACCGCGCGCATTGACTCAGTAGATACAAACAGCCCCTGCTATGACATCAATACCATTCACAGGTCTATGTTAACCCTAAGTGTTGTGATGGATTATGTTGTCCTCTGTTTGCTACCATGCAACGCAAAATCTGGCTCGACACAGGTGATTAAAGCGATTTGCCAATCACATCTCAGCCGCTAGCCAGTCGTTCCAAACCAGAGATGAAGCAGGCGCACGCCGCCCCCCTAAACCACCCCTCGCCGGTACGGTTGTCGCGGGTGTTTCCTCCCTGCAGCGATACTCACCGGCAGTATTTGTATTTCGGTCAACGAGACGACTTTGACCACACAGCATCGGCTCATGGCTTCCGGGTTCCCGTGGCGACACGCGGCAGCGCAAGACTGAGAATGAATGGCGAGAAAATCAGGGGAGAGGTACTGTTGGCCTGGAGGTTCTGTCGACCGATTGTGAAAGCCCGGGCCGAAGGATGTGTTTCCTGAGCGGGGCTGAAGAATCTGCACGGGGGAAACGAAGGGAAAGCACGACGCGGCAGCTTTAGAGGAAAGCGGCTTCCTGTTAGTGTGGGGCCTGGAGTTCACTTGGAGAGGGGGGTCGCGGTTGTGCTGGGATGGGGGGAGAGGTGGTTCTTGCCCTTTCCCTGACACCTCTTCCCTTCTCTGTCACATACGGTCCGTCTCAGCACATTCCTACCTCCCGCCAACCCCCGGGTTACAGTCCTGAAACCTGCCTCCTAGCGGTACAATGGAACAAGGGTCCGACTGGACCTGATCTGAGTTTAGACCCGTCCACTGAGTTTTGACCTGTGGTTTCCGCTATGGGCCCACTGTCATCACCGGGGCTAAGCGATACCGTAGCACAGGTCACTCAGAGTCAGAGGGTCAGAGGCTGGGCTTTTCTGCTTCTTCAGCAGAAAATAACCAGCGAGGCAAAATAAACGTGTGTCAATGCATCAGCACTTTCTGCCCAGCAGTTCAGGGAAATTAAGCAAAACCTAGTCAGGAAGAGTCATCATAAAGAACTTCAGCCGATTTATCTCCGTCGTACGTGATTCATCTTTTCTCTTTTTTCTTTTGCAAACACGGGGCCATTCCCTTTGAATTAACGAGTTGTGCCGCATTGTTTCACGCTGTAAGTGGGGTGGGGGGAGTGGTGGGGTAGAGACAGGCCAGAAAAAATCAGCGTGTCAACCTCAATTTGCAGCTTGTAAACACCGTGGATGATGGACAGACAAATTGCTTCTGACACGGTCAACTAAACATATCAGAGTTAATTACATGTACATTAAATGTGATCTAAGGCCTCACGTTATATGATTGTGACGTGAACATGTCAGTAAACACGCAGCCTTGACAAGACAATAACAGGGTGCTCTAACACCCAATTTGAGAGGCAATCAACTTGTTTCTTTTTCCTTCTTTATTTATTTTATTTTTTTAAACAGAACACAACGCGCTGCATTCTTTTTTAAGGATGTGACATCGTAATTGCCTATATCCTCAGACCCCTGGGGAACTGGGATGCATTATATTTTTCCTTTCCGCTGCTTCAGATTAATTACATTTATTGACTGTAGCGGCAGAAGGCGTTTCATTAAAAAAAGAAAGATTCGTATATAACAGGTATTTCAGTGAAATTACTCCTTTTTTGGTTTTGCAAAACTGCGGGGGTGGGGGGGTCTTCTCAAGATAGGTGTAGATAAATATATGTTTACAATATATTTTAACAGCACGTTTTAAGCCTTTTTCGAACCTCTTAGCAGTCCAGTTCTGTCTTGTCCTCAGGCTGATTTCCTTTTTCTGTTCGTTTTGTGTTGCCGCGGAAGCCGCGAGAAAAATAACAGCAAGAGGAAATTGAAGGGCCGACGCCCCTCCTGCACAAAGTGCGGCACCTGTGAGGCAGCTTGCTGGGTGTTTACTGTGGTTGAGTGTCCTTGCTGGCTGCTCTCCACTCATCCTGGGTCTCGGATGGGATGCTCACCTTTGTTAATCTCACATACAATATGTATAAAACATGAGGGACTTCCTGTAAGAGTTGGGTTGCTTCTGAGAGAAGACTTCAAAGTGAGGCTCTCACATCTAAGGGCTGTTTTATCCAAGTAAAGAAGGAATGCATAATAGCTGCTGCACTTTAATGATTCATATATAAATTAAAGATTACAGCGATTTTTAGCTGCGTTATACGTGTAGCCAAACCGTTACCTGGAAGCTGGGTGCTCATAGTGAATGCACCGGCAGCCTCAGAAAAATGCTAATTCTGTTCACTTATCGCAAAAGTGAAATCAGACAAACACCATTGAATGAAGAAGCATTAGGGCTCTCGTTCTCTCCTTTTCATAACACTCAGTCCCACTCAAGCCTTCCCCGGCTTGCTTTCTAATGATCCTTGTCCTTTCATAGATCAAATGTAAATAACAAAATCTAATCAGTGTTCTTTATTTGTATTGCATGACATTTTAGGACAGTAAAACAGTGATTTTTTTTTTTGGTGAGGGGGTGGTGGTTGGAGTGCAATGCAATCAAAATGTGAGTTTAGGCTTTTTATATTACATTTTTTCATTTTGAGAATAGATTCACCGTAATTCGGCACTACAGTAACGGCATTGTAACATTCCAGGTAAAAACTTACCCTTTCTCAGTCTCCTGCATGTTATAGACCTACCTAACCGTTTTTTTAAAGGCGATTTTGCGAATGATTGTGTTATCAGACTGCATCGTTTTCACCACAGACGCTTGAGTTCAATCTCCTGAAAAAGCATGACAGGTCATTCCTGGTAAAAAAAAACCTCCAGCCACCAGGCCCTCCCTGACCCTAACAGAACGCATACCATCCAAAATATTCACAAATGAAACAAGCAATATCACAATATCTTTTTCCTTTTTTTTTACACAAACTAACAGATAGCTGCATCTGGGGAGAGGTACACTGAATACATTCGTCTCAGACTTTTTCGGCAGAGTGGGAGAAGGCAATTTGCAGGAATAAAGTAATACAATTTGCTGTTTACAGGCAATTATGAATTCCCTGCCTTGGAGGACACAGCAGCTGTTCTCCCTGGAACACCTGAGAGCACCCTGGGTCAAATTTATTTATCTTCTCCAGTCACTCTGCGCTCAGTTACGACGCTCTGAGATTCAATTGCGAGTCGAAAAAAAACACGAGCTTGCCAATTTGCCAAATCATTCAGGTTTGAAGCATCTGCCGTGAGTATTACACACGAGACACAAGTATTACTCATGGGAGTAGGGAGCTTCTGTTTTTGATGGTGATACCGCCTGTTGATTCTGCTGCACAGTTATTACGGATGGGAGCAGCGGGTGGCTTAGGAATCGGCCCCTCAAAGAACGGCTGGCCTCTTCGGAAACAGACAACGCGTCCATACAAGAGATTTGCAGAAACCGAAAGTATCTGGTAACAAATATAGCCATCGCTAAGGAAATGGTCTGAAAACCCAATCTTTTAACGGAGTTCGCTTGTCTATGAATATCAGTGATTTCTGTTTTTATTACTAATTCTTCTTCTCTCTGTAGTTACAATGTAATCTGTTGATCACATTATTGATGGCAGCATGCCTTGACACTAAACACTTGCATTAGCAGTTACTGACAGAGTAATTCACAAAGATATTTGGTATGTGTATATATGTAATCTCATTTGAATTTTTTGGCAAAAAATGAATAACGGCTGTCAAACGTACTGCACTGTGCAGTGAACACCGACATTGAGCGGTAAAATATTTTTTAACTTAACAAGCACTAATGTGGAGCTCTACTATTTTAACTACAGAGTCACCATGTAGCACCCGGCCGGGACCCCTCGGTCACCTGCAGGCAAAGAACCCCCACGCAGCGATTGGCAGTTGAACCGCCGGCCTATGTGACCCTTTGACCTCTGTCTGTAAACGTCACTGCAAATGTCTGAGACCTCGTGTTGCCAGGACTCGGTTTCAAGACTGCTTTCTCCAGCGTCTGGTTTTCAGCTCAGTAGAATATATTTAACTTTTTTCAAGTGCAGATAAAGTGCATTTGTGGGCTAAATTTGCCAGTCACTGTTCAAAAGCTTTCGCTGGAGATATATTCTCTACAGCCCTAATCTGATTGTGGAAAATTAAATAATGCAATAGCTGTTTAATGAGGACTAAACAGAAAATTAAATCAACTTTGACCTTAGTCGAACTAATAATAAGCAGTTTATACAAAGGAGCCATTGTGGTATCTATGAGACATGCATGTTCCATGTGGAAGCTGTGACCCAATAACCATCCGGAGAAGGCGCATGTCGGTCCCAACACACAAGCACAGCATGCCAGGTGAGGACCTCCCATGCTAAATCTGCACGGTGGCCTTCCATCTCAAACATCTTGTTGAGTGGATTGACCACGGCTGCAAACTCGACCGAATTCCTCCTAAGGTCCAAAAATCAAGGCACCCGTGGATTGATTCGCCTACAGCAATGCTGTGGTGTTTGAACCTAAAGACAATGAAGCTGACATTGCAGCAATGCTGTGGTGTTTGAACCTAAAGACAATGAAGCTGACATTGCAGCAGTGCTGAGGTGATTGAACCTAAAGACAATGAAGCTGACATTGCAGCAGTGCTGTGGTGTTTGAACCTAAAG
>JAOYSI010000023.1:181759-211814 GCA_025775065.1 Hiodon alosoides | reverse complement strand
ACAATGAAGCTGACATTGCAGCAGTGCTGAGGTGTTTGAACCTAAAGACAATGAAGCTGACATTTCAGCAATGCTGTGGTGTTTGAACTTAAAGACAATGAAGCTGACATTGCAGCAGTGCTGAGGTGTTTGAACCTAAAGACAATGAAGCTGACATTTCAGCAATGCTGTAGTGTTTGAACCTAAAGACAATGAAGCTGACATTGCAGCAATGCTGAGGTGTTTGAACCTAAAGACAATGAAGCTGACATTGAAGCAGTGCTGTGGTGTTTGAACCTAAAGACAATGAAGCTGACATTGCAGCAATGCTGTGGTGTTTGAACCTAAAGACAATGAAGCTGACATTGCAGCAATGCTGAGGTGTTTGAACCTAAAGACAATGAAGCTGACATTGCAGCAATGCTGTGGTGTTTGGACCTAAAGACAATGAAGCTGACATTGCAGCAATGCTGAGGTGTTTGAACCTAAAGACAATGAAGCTGACATAGCAGCAATGCTGAGGTTTTTGAACCTAAAGACAATGAAGCTGACAAATGTATTGCAATCTACCTGCACATGCAGTACATTAAGCGTTCATAGAGATCTCAGTAGAAACATGAATTACACGCAGTAATCTCTCAAAGAGTGCCTGGGTGTAGGGACCAAAAAGAAAAAAGGTTAATCTATGAATTACTATAGTCCTATAAATACCTACAAACAAAGTCTAAATGCACATTAATTCTTTGTCTGCTGTCACAGAGAGGAAACATGAACTTTCTGAAGACAGTTGGCATTTTAACGTCGTACCGTTGTTTTTATGAGTTAATTGCATAAATTCTAATATCCAATCCTTTTTTTTTTTCTTTTCGGATAAAACATTACTCATCTAATTCACTGTAAATTTGATCAATACAGTTCCCCCTCCAAATTGATTAATCAACTGGGCCTGAGTGTAATCAGATATCGCACGGGAGAAGGGCGGGCAGAAAGTGATTACTGTGGGAGCGCCCCGTGGACAGGGACCGCATGGGTCGACCTAACCAGTTCATGCCTGGTGCCTCACTGATTTCAGTGAAGGGCTACGGTCAGATTTAGAGACAAAGGCAACCGCAGATTTTAAAAAAGAAAAGAAAAGAAACTGCTATGAACTTCTCCAACATCAGATAACCAGCTTCTTTTTCTCATACCTTTGATATTGTCTGTAAGAGGGACAGACGAAATATCCTCCAGACTAGCCTTTTCTTTATAAAAATAAATAAAATATAGTCCTCATCGTGGAAGTTGCGTAAGAAGAAGAAGGTTTGTGTAAAGTCTAGCTGCATCTACATGGGCTCTGCAGAGCCTGAGAAATGAGAACGGAAAAACAAACACAGAGTTTTTTTTTTTATTTCTACCTTTTGCACTCTCTACTCATTGTAAAAACTGATGGGAAATTAACGATGATATTGTATATGTTTTCGTCAGAATTCCCGTGCAAGCACTTCAACGGAAATAAAAATCTTCGAGAGACAGTTGCTCCTCTTCCCTAATGGAACGTGAATACCGTTTTTTTACGAAAGTGCAGTTGGCCCACTGATAATTAATGAGCGGCTTTGATGGCTGCTTGAATCTGAACCCCGGCATTCCTGAGATGTTTTCAGTTTTCCGAGCCCCGCCCCTGCATGGTCTTGAGCTGATGTGGATAAGAGAGAACCTGCGCGGACCTAACGTGGGATGACACGTCTTCTTTAATCACAGTGGGTAGCTTTCCAGGCCCAGAGAAAGACTTAGGGTTTATTAGGGTACTAATTGCTCGACGTGGCGATCCCTGATATGGGAAACCTTTACGAAAACGAGCAGTGGCGGGTGGGAATGGGCCAATGTTTGTCTGAACTCAGAAAGCCGTAAGATGTTTCCAGCTAGAGTTTCGTTTGTAGGACTTTCTGAGCAGGCCGTCCTCCTAGACTTATCTGCCTTGCCTTTGTTCTGGCTCAGGACGTCTGCTCCAGATGAATGGTCCCTTTTTGCTGTTTAACACTCCGGGTATTCTCCCACCCTGCTAATCGAGTCAGGTTTTACAATTTTGACCTACGTAGTCGCGGTTAAACGTGATCCTGAATCGTGTTCTCTGTCTGCGGGTAAGATGCGCAGTCAAAAAAAGGTGGAGGGGAAGACAGAGAGTCTTCTCCGTCCCTCCGCAGAGAGACAGAAAACACTGGGGCATTTACAGCTCTGCAAGAGACTGCATGTTGTTCTCGGAACTCATTTAAGTTTGTCCTTTGATGAGAGATGTAGGCCAGTGTGTATTTATCTATGTGTAAGTTCAGGTTTTCATCACAATCCAATCTGGCAGAATTAATACAAGTGTAAAATTGAGCACTGGGTGTCTCAGTAGTTGTAACTGTGTAGAGTGAAATAATATTTATCAGCGATTCCCCTTGTTGTTTCAAGTTGAGTTGAGTTTTTTACCTAATGTGATCAGCTCAGGTGTTTGCACTGGTAAATGAGCCTGTGCTACAAAGCATTTTCTCGGAGGATCTCGGAGAATGGCCTTGAACTTGACCAGTCCAACATCGAGACAGGTTTGGGGTTTGTAGGGGGGTAGTTAGACTACACCTAACCAGCCAGGGTGGAACGGCGGTGGTTAGACCAAGCGTATCCACCATTGGGACAGGATTGCGAGATGAGGTGCACCACTGCTGTCCCTGGTAACTGAATGTCACAGCACATGCTATTATCTATCACACTGACTCACAGGCTTTATCAGACAACACTCTTACATCAGACAGCACTGGATCTAACACACTCACCAGCACCAGACCTGGGAAGGATTCATCAGTCAGTGACATTGGTGAGGATACGGCTATTCTTCACTGTCATTGACCATGTTAGCCTTAATCACGCTGACCGAACGTTTTCAGTAATAATAGGGTTTTCTACCTTCACAACGCTGGTTTCATCTTTAAGTGCCCTTTCCACACAGCATCCAGACCGATCTGATCGCCATATTGCCACAGACCATCATAGACCACTGATTCGTCCTGCATTGCTAAATCAAGCATTTGACTTGGCACATAAAGGACCGCACAATGTAACACCCATGCATCAATAAGACATAAATAAATGTCAAGCTCCAAAAAAACAGTCTATGCCTATTGACTTGTCCCGCATGTTTTCTTGACCCAACATTATTTTTTATCTTTCACAAGCAGGTTAAACTTCAGAAATTCCCTGGAAAACTACGTCCAACTTTCCGTCTGTCGCCGGGATACTGCCTCTGCAAACCGATTCACACTCCATTAATCCCACACGCAGGGACTTAAATGATCTGCTCCTTAATGCACAATTCAAACATGCTGTTGCATCAAGACAACAGGTTTTCAAATAGCAAATTCATCGCGGCCAAGTTTCCAAGTTAACTTTCAACAGCAAGTCCTCAAACTTTCCTTTCTTCCTCTCCACGGGCATATCAGAGTAACTTACCTGTCCGTACCAATTATATTCCAGCATTATGAGGAGGGGTGAGAAGATTGCTCTGGAACAGCTCACACAAAAAAAGTTTTTGATGTCCTTTTCCGAAACTGTCCCGCATAAAACTTTCCTTCTCTGGACCTGAAGTGTCGGCAGGACTAGAGCTTCACTCCGCCATCAGCGCTGGCGGAACCCCAGTTTTTGTTGAAGTGTTGCACTTGTGGTGCTTAGACCTGTTGATAATGAACCTGAACCTATTATTTTGAGTCAATGAATTGAAAGAAATAGGCCAAGGAATGAAAGCAACAGGGCCAATTACCAGCATTCTTTGATGTATTACTTGGCTGGCACTCACCAAATCACTCCGAGCCTTTGTCTTGATCCTCTGTGTTATTCATTAATTATTCTGGCGGGGTCAGAGTTCAAACGGCTAATTGTGCAGACGGTCAAACTTAGTGGGGATTCTCCTAAGGCTGACACTCTCCTTGGCTGGGCCCAGCCACCTTGCATTATGCCAATTAATCCAATTCTTGGCATTTTTTTTCCTTCTCTTTTCTCTCTGCAGCCTCCCACTCTCTTTATGTTCCATAATCTCTGCCTCTGAAGTTTTCATCAGGCCTTACAGAGCTTTGTGTGTGGGTGCGAGGGTGTGTGTGGATGGAGGGGCAGTGTTTAAGGAGCTGGTGCTGGTGTTTGTTTGCCCTCCTTGGGCGGCTTTATTCCTCTCCCTTGGATGACTGCGTCCTGCACCCCACTGGGATGAGCGAAACGCGCCCCTGAGTGTCCATGCCTCCAGCACCCACACCTGGAGACATCTCTCCCAGAGCCCCAGGGTCCAGCTCCGGATCGGTGAGCCACTGGCTGAACCGTGGGCTCCCAACCCGATAGGCAGTGATGGAGGGATCCACTGTGTGTGGGCAGGGGTCTGTCAAGGGCATGAAAGCCATGGGCGAGAAGGAGACGGAGAAGACCCTCACAGAGAATGGAGAATGAACTCGGAGAAGAACCTCCCTCACGGCTGGCATCTACGCCTGAGAGGATCTTTGTGCCTGCGCAGCAATGTCAGATTTAGTGCTGACTGAGTATGGGAGATCTCTCTCAGACCGGCATTGTAGAACAGAGCAGTAACATGGTTAAGTGTGGCGAAGGAAAGGAAGCCATAAAGGCCTCATTGTGAGACGCAAAACAAAGGAAATTTTATTTCACCAGTAATTGTCAGCTGGATCGTTCTGCTGTTGAGTGAGAGGAAATTCATCACTTTGGCTACCATCAGAAAGACAGGCCCTCTAGTGTGCAATATCTGATGAACCAGCTTTGTGTTATGCTGGTGTATTCTCTAAAGAATATTTTTAAAGAAAATATTGTTAATCTCTTTACTTATTTTATGTAGACGCATACATGTAGTTTTGAGGTGTGTATAGATGTCCCCAGAGTTGCTTTGAACATGAATGTCAGGATTTGATGTCTTTGAGCTTGGCTGTCGCTGCTGTGTGTTTGTAAGCTATTTTTTGTCCTTGAGCATAAAGGTCAAGGTAGCTTGAACTGTTCTGAACTTTGATATCAAATCCTATGTCCCATTCACTGTGATTAGTTTTAGAGTTTAAGACAACAGCTTTGAAAGCCCTTCGGGAGGAGTTGTTTTAAACCAATCAGTGTGGGCTATTGAAGAGATTTGCATGTAATGCTGTTTGATGCGATACCACAAATCACAAAGGATAGTTATGTATTTTTTTGAGGCGCTCACATAATCATCCTGCCCAAATGATGACACACTTTTGAGTTTTGTGACGGTGTTAAGGTCACCACAGGGCCATACATTCAGAAGAAGAGTTTAAGTGTTGACCAAGGGGAACGAATGGCAACCAAGTAAAATTCCTAATAGGTGCGGCCGGGAGTTAATGCTGCAACACTAGATTAATGTGTGGGGTAGACCTGCATGAGACATGACACTTTTATTGCGTCTGTCTCGTCCCGCTCAGACAGGGCGTGTGCAGAAGTTGCATTCAGGAACCGCATTGAAAGCATCCATGCCTCTACCCTTTGTGTGTTCTTCCATTTGTGACGGCGTGTACACTTACGTGCACGGGTTTGCAGTAAATCAGTTGAGGGCTCGATAGGCTGAACCGTGGAGAGGGCCCCTTCACCCCCTTTTCCTTTCAGTAGGAACTTTGCCTCGTCTCCCTCGAGCTGCGTCAGCTCTCGGGTGGAATAAAGCTCAGTGGTGGAGCTGCCCACTGGCCGCACAACTACCCAGCATTCTGTGCATTCTACCTTTCTTTTGAATCTCATTACTGCCAAAACTTGGTTTAGCTGAAAAAGACTGCCGACTTCACTCAATTAGCCCTAATAGGATTAACTGTTGGTATGGACCGGGAGGTTTAAATAGGAATGGAATTTTGGCAGGCACCTGCTAGATGCACTACATTAATCTCATAAGGTCTAGTATGTAGGTCCTGTTGATTGAGAGTGGATTCCGGGGGCCAGCGGGCTGCAGAGCTGAACAGGCAGCAGGAATGAGAGAAAGCCTCTGTCCCTGACTGGCACGGCGGCCAAGGGGGGTGGGGGGGGGGGGACCATCTGTGAGTTCAACGGGGGGTAGAGGGAGTCTAACCTGAGCTTGGGTGCCCCCCTGTCAGAACCCACCCGCCGGACAGAGACACGGGGACCAGGGGTACCCCCTCTCCGCTTGATAACTTCATTGCTTGTAATTCCATGATTCCGGAGCAGAATGCACGTTCATCAAGGAATTACATTTATTGGATGATTGCATAATGGATTTGATACGTACACATTTGCTGATTAAGGCTAACTAACCGTAGGATTCCAGCTGCCATGTCCGTGTGAGGGTAAACAGATAAGGTATCCAGGCGGAATGTGAAAAATCAAAAAAAAAAAATTTTGAATACTTTCAGAATATGTTAAGGCCCACTGCAACAGATTCCATTGACAGCTATTGAGTCATTAATCTACTGGTATGTTTAAAAAAAATACAAAGCTAAACATTATGTCTCTTGGATCACCATATTCTCACCAGCAAATCTCTTAGAATGTATCAGAAGTCATTGAAAACTGAATTAAACTTACATTTACTCCATTTAAATTATAGAGCTTAAAATTTGTCTCTCGGGAACCGGTGCGCTTAATCACTTTACGCAGACGGTATTATCTCAGGGGTGAGACACATAAGCCGTAATTATATGGTACCACTGGGTGTCCCACAAACTCTTTGAATATGGGTAAACTTATTCCACTGACCTTCAGGGAACAATAGAAGATTATAATTTAACTTTCATTTACAAATGATTTTTCTGCCCCCTCATCTTTTTTTTTAACGTGGCAGAGTGGTTATGGGAGTGGCCTGCGTGTTTTAAATGTGTGGTAAAAGATGGAGGTGTGCCAGGCTCACGTTGGAAGGTGGTGGTACACAGAACTGAATAACCCTGATGCCTCTGAATCAGAGCTGCAGAGCGATAACGGCGGTTTCGATGGCAGGAGTCAGGAACATATGATCCAACCAAATTATTTGTTGATGCCAAAACTGACATCTATGTGAAATGGCCACAGATTCCGTTTTTAGAATATCCTGAAAATGGATTAATCGGTTTTGTGTTTTTTTTGAGGGGTTTATTTAAGGGTTTAGGCTTTTTTTGTAGGCCGGGGAGAACATCCCGTGTTTATTCCACCAACTTGACTGTCTCCAGCCATGAGGTCGGGAATTAGACATCTCTGTCCTGGAAGAACCCTCGCTCTTATCCCAAACTATGATGAACTGTTTGTCGTTAATACAGACACTAATGTCCAATTTCCTGAAAGGTTAAATGCGGCTATGGTTGGGGGAGATTTGGAAATTGCTTTTTTACCACGCATCACGTTCGTCTTTCTGTGATGGAAAGCATGACTGCATGTCACAGTTCATTCAGGGCCAAAAGTGCCGGTTTGAACCGTGGGTAAACTCATTAAGATCAGTAGCGTCATAAAGGCGAATCATCATCCCCAGCCCAACCCTTTTAAAGAGATGTAGGCAGTGTCATACAGACAGTATAGTGCATGAACTATAGTGCCCCCAGCCCACTGATAAATCCTGACTTCCCCTGGCAACCAAAACTGGCTGTGTCTGAGCCAGGGGGCCACCACCTTGTTGTGAAGTGTTGCCACCCCACTGGATTTATAGGCGGAACTAAACTTGACTGCTCATTCTTCTGTATTAATGTGTAAATGGACTAATAATGAAGAACTGTATGTAACAAAGTGTGTAACGTAAACTACGCATGTGGTAAACAGCAGTTTTAAAGATCTCCGATGGGAAAAGTTAATTGGGAATTTAGCCCTTGTTAGTGCCTACATTATGACGAACATCGTTTGAACACCCAAGGCCTTGGTGCAGGTTTAGCTAACAACAAGACCAGGCTCGATTTGAACACCCAAGGCCTTGGTGCAGGTTTAGCTAACAACAACACCGGGCTCGGTTTGAACACCCAGGGTCTTGGTGTAAAGCTAACAACGACACCGCGTTCAGGCCTATCTTTCCACATGAAAGGGCCGCGTTGGAAGTGTGCAAACAGAGTGCGGTTTTGATGTGCCATGGGCCTTTTGCCTGCCTTTGGTGCTCTTTCTTCCCTCCTGAAGATCTGATTCGCTGCATGTGAGAGACCGAATGCCTCGGCAGTATTCCTGCGGGGGGGCTCCCGCCTCCTGCTCCTCCTTACTTCTGTGCTTCTGCAAATACAGCCGGCGGAATATTTTCTAAAAGTCACAGAGAGGCCAGGGAGGGAAAGGTATTTCGACAGATTGCCTCTGTCTCAGGTCATGAATTACAGTTAAAATGAATGACCCGAAATTTTTCCCGAAAGACCCTTTTCGGGTGCCACTGGCTGCAATGCTGGGCGACTGGCATGCGTTGATTAATCGCATTACGACGTTAAGTGTAGGTGGCCGAAGGAGGCCGAAAGCAAGGGGGGTGTGGGCCAGCTCGTATGTCCAGCCACTCTCAAAGGTTTGTTTGAAATGGTACATCTAATTCAATCCAGAGAAGTATTCCTCCATTGACAACAGGAACAACTATGCCGTTGTGTGAGGCGGTGGAGGTTACCTCACCCAAATCACTCTGGAAAAAAATCTGGCTAAATGGGTTGCAGAATGTTGTAGCCTCCACTGGCTGTGTCTGTACTCGATCAAGTCCTCATTGGACAGACTGAATTGTGTTGTGTTAGTATACTCCATACAAGGGCGTCGGCTCATTAAATAAATACAAAAATAATGGTCATTTGAAAGCAGTGAAGCCATTTTCCGAGTGAATAAATCATAAATGATTTAAGGCTAAATTCACAGGATTGTATCAAAGGAGTGTTAAAACCCGTCTCTGTTACTAGCCAATCAATGTGCTTGCCCAAGAGGAGACCACAACGGGACCAGCCAGAGAAATGCCTGAGTCGCTGATAAACCGGGTCGGTACCTCCTGAGTCTTCCGGAGCAGGTGCCTGGCCGGGGGATGTTGTGTGTAGAAAGGTCCCGTGGGGGGGGCGTGGGGGTACGGCTGGGGCCAGGACTGTAAGTGCGGAGCCGGAGCCCAGTGTCCGTACCCCTCCTGCCCGTCCTGAAGCTGAAGGTGCCGTCTGGGGTGAAACCGGAACATGGTCCTCTCCTGAAAGGACACCCGCCGCCCGTCACACTGCGGAGAAAAAAATACATAAGGGTGTGTCGCACGCTGGCAAACCAACATACAGAGGAGAGACACTGCCTGTCATGGCAGTCTCCATGGCAACACATAGCTTCAGTGAAACAGCATGCTCAGAGTACCCGTATAAATCTAGTTTTAATACACTTCCAAATAGCTGAATGTGTGATTTTTCTGAATGTTTTCTTGAAGAATCCCTTTTGCATGTTGTTTTTATTGTGATAATTGCATCATCAGCAGCATTTCTTTTTTGGGCTGAAGGAAATCCATTGAGATGAACCTGAGATGCAGCCACCATGAGAGCCAGCAGCGTGTTCTCCATAAACCATCTCAATTACTGTGTGACACAAAATCAGTTTCATCTGTAAACTAAATCAGACTTTTTACTGTGGGAGAAACTTTTCCATCTAATGTACCATTTAGATGTAGTCATTAGTCAATAATAAAAACCTTTTGCTCCCTGACGACTGAGAGTTAGTTGGGAAAATGCGTTGTGTATGTCTAGGTTCAGGTCATCCATAACTCATTTTAAGAGTTATGCCAGTTCAGATCTGATGCAGTCATTTTTACAAAATTGGCCCCGTACCCAACACATTCAACTCGGAGCTAAGACTGTAAAACTGTGACACAAATCCCAGACAAACCGCAACGGGCAAGAAGAACATCTGGAGAAGAAAAAATGTTTTGCAGAACGCACACATTAAAAATATATATATATATAAACTGCGATATATATCAGCCTTGTGTAGTTATTCAGCCTTGCATCTCACTGTGACACCGGTAGTGTGGCAATATAAAACACAGTAACTGATAATCAAACTCACAGCAGCTGGAATTTTCCCATGATCAAACTGCGTGCGTGTCTGTGTGTGCCTGTGTCAGTGCTCGTGTTTATTTCTGTTACACTTAATTATATATAGGAGCGTACTCTGAGAAAATCATCATGTTTTATATATAATCCTTTGCTGTGTAATCATTTACAAAAGGCCGCTTGATAATATCATCTCTCCTAACAAGCATGTCCACGGCACATGGTGACTTCACATGAACTTATCATGCTTTTCGAATTGAGCTCGATGCTTTGATCTGCCCCGGTGCTACTCTGCTAAACGCAGTTCGTTTTAGCCATGTAAGCTTGGTAAAATAAAGGATACTCACTACCCCAGATATAAATATTTTCACATCACGGTGTATCCAGGGAAGTCCGTTGGAATGGGAAGGCACCAAAGTGTCTTTTTCCATGATTCAGGGACCCACAGAAACTTTGTGGTGACCCCAGTTTAATCATCTGAACATACGTTGGAGTCTTTTTCTCCTGGCTACCCAAACTTAACTTTGTGCTGCAGTGACTGTTGTGTGAGTAACAAAGGGCTGATGTCACACTGCTCTGGGAAGCTGTGTCCTGTAGCTAATTGGCT
Organism: Hiodon alosoides; assembly: GCA_025775065.1. Lineage (NCBI taxonomy): Eukaryota > Metazoa > Chordata > Actinopteri > Hiodontiformes > Hiodontidae > Hiodon > Hiodon alosoides. The sequence continues at coordinate 201,293 of JAOYSI010000023.1, read as the reverse complement.
ATCTAAAGAGGTTGCCTTTACAGAGCCGTGTTTAATGAGTGGTACAGGCGAGCTCTCTGGGATAAGGGGATAATGAAGACAGGAAGGACAATGCAGGCCACAGGAATGGGGAGAGGGCCGGCTCCAGTGTGGGGGCCATGGCGGATGTAGACCGGGCCGGGAAAGACACCAGGCGCGGCGGGGCTGTTGAAAAGGGGATTAGGGCCCACCTCTGCAACCATGGCATGGCATCCGCCACCACGCATCCACCCCATCCTTGATGCATCCAGATGCATCTGTGTCTGCTGGCTTATGGCAATGAGTGCAGCAGGAGCAGGGGCCAGACGGTGATAAGGCGAGGACGCGGGCAGGAGAAGGTGGCTTGGACAGGGGCCAGACGGTGATAAGGCAAGGACACGGGCCGGAGAAGGTGGCTTGGACAGGGGCCAGGCGGTGATAAGGCGAGGACGCGGGCCGGAGAAGGTGGCTTGGACAGGGGCCAGACGATGATAAGGCGAGGACGCGGGCAGGAGAAGGTGGCTTGGACAGGGGCCAGACGGTGATAAGGCGCTGACGCGGGAGAGAGAAGGTGGCTTGGACAGGGGCCAGACGGTGATAAGGCGAGGACGCGGGCGGGAGAAGGTGGCTGGGACAGGGGCCAGACGGTGATAAGGCGAGGACGCGGGCGGGACAAGGTGGCCTGGACATAGGGCTTGCCTGTCGGGCCCAGAGTAATTAACGGGCCTCTCTGTGCTTCCTTCTCTATCCGCACACTACTGACTCTGTTAAATCACATTCTTTTTTTCTACTGCGCTGCCAAGCACGGGGGGCTGCGTGGTCGCCTTTCTCTGGGCACCGTCTGAATTTTTAAAAACTCAATCGGAGAAAACAGACCGTGTCTGTTTAAGTGCGTTCCAGGAGCCCGTGCCTGTTTTAGAATCCTCACTAAAAACAATGGTCTTTGTCAGTACCTCTGTCTGCAGCCCAGTCTTTATTTTATTAGGTCTGCATTTGGCTGAAACGACAACTAAACACCTATTACTGACAAGACGTCGATTGTTAATTAAACATTGAACTACTAGAGACATCACCCTTCTGTACTCTGTGCTCATACCTACCAAAGCATTCCCCATATTAGTAATGAACGCTTAATGTCTTTATGAGTGACACCTGCACCTGGCCCTCCTGCTCAGGGGTAAGGTGTTAGCAAGATTAGTGTTGTAAGTCCATTAATACTGCTCAATGATTAACTGTATTCATGGCAGTGCTGCGGTTTAGAACCTGAAGCTGTCACTATGGGGGGGGGGGCAGGCAGGTTGACTTGCTTGGTATTAAAAAGGAAAGCCCGAAAATGCCAAGAGGGGCCCACGCTCCACAGCACTAAGGCATGCTGAGGCTCCTGTGGAGCCTTGTGCGGGGGCCTCCGCCGCTTGGTCACAGCGGGTGTCACATGACAAGCGCAGAGCGACCCCCGGGGGCCAATGGGAGGACTAAAGAGAAAGCCAGGTCCTTTAATGGTAAAATGAAGTCAAAAAGATGCATGCAACAGCGGGTGCTTGGAGGACAACAAAACAAGCGCCTTCACCCTTCAAAAAACCCCACAAAGCTCAGCTCACTTCAGCCCTCTTGTCATCAACCCCCGCCCGCCCCCAGCTCAGAGGCAGAAAGAAGTGCGCTTTTCTGAACCGGCAGGTCACAGTCTGGCGACCCCCCTCTCCTCATTAGGCATTCCCAGAGACATGTCTCTGTGTGGTGCTGTACGGCTTCAGTGCATTCGGGGGCCTTGTTTTGATCATGCACTGGTGAAAAGACCAAACTGTGGGTTTTTTTACTCACCCCTTTCTCTCTCGACACAAGGAACGTCTTTCAGCAGCTCATCGGGCTTTGTGACTGGCCTTTCATGTAAAAGCACCTATTTATTTGCTCTTTTAACTACTAATTCTTCATGTTTTATTTTTTTCGGTTAAAGCCCCTTTCCTGCCCAGGACTTGAGTCAGTGAGCAGGGAAAAAGACCAGCCGGCAGGCAGACCGATGTGGCCTGAATCTGGCTGACTCGATCCTCTGCGTTTTCTGGTCAGTCTCTGTTTAAAGAAAGCCCTTCTCTGAATTTGGCTTTTCTCGAGCGCATCGTAAAATCACCTCTGTTCAGAGGGAATTGTGAAATTACAAATTACGACCGGACACGTGTGTGGACCCGACCCACCTCTGGATTGGACAGTTAGAAGTTGTTTGTTAACCTCCCGTTAAAAAGTGACATATGGTAAACATATTGACATATTGGAGTCACCCGTGTCTATTATATTGTGCAGGCTGCACGGCTCACACTCGAGGTTCAGCACCGCTTGGAGCAGAGGCGTTCCCCTCTCCTTGGCACAGCCGTCCTGCAGGCACCCAAGAGGAGACGCTTGTTAGCGATTTTATCGATAGAAACCTTGCTGATACCCCTGGTCACAAGTCAGCCAATGATATGATCTGGATTCGGACCGGCAAAGTGCAGTTCAAGTGACAGTCAGCTCACGGGACGACCGCCTTTACCAACTGAGCTGCTCGGGAGGGAAGTCTCTGCTTTTAATCCAATTAGAGACGTTTACCGCTATGGTATCTGAAAATGACACTTTCGTGCAGCTCAGCTGTCAGCCTATGTCAACATGTATATCTGCCTTTGAGTAAGAGCGAAAGTTCTGCCTGATCATTTCTTTATTGCTTGAAGCCATTTCAGGCAATACCTTATCTGTATTTATTAACACATTTCTGAAGGAAGCAAGTCAGTTCTCTCTCAAATTCAAAGTTAAAAAATGGCTTCGTTGGCAATATAGAAGCAAAGTAAGAATTTAAAGCAATAATAACCGAACAAATCTATAAACCACAATAAAACAACAACCCCATCCTTTCCCCTCCAAGAGCATTTTATGTGTCCTCTGTCTCTAACTTGTGTTCTGTATGGGTTTTCACTCTGCCCTCTAAGAGAGATAGTAAGTGTATACTGTAATGGTCCTTTGGATGAACTTTCTGGTTAAAATGCTCCTTAAACAAAAATGTAATCGGCTGAGAAACACTTAAATAAAAGAAAGCTGATGATGTTGTTCTGTGCAGGGGGTTACTCCTGGCTGAAGTGGCCCTCTGCACTGAACAAGATCATGCTGTCTAGGGCACAGGCTCGGTATGTAATCCTTGTTTGGGAATGCACGTGAGTTGCTGTTCAATTTTAGCTGTTGTTCCCGAATACACCACGAGAGGTCCTCGTTTTGTCACATTATGATGTCCAATTTTTCTGTTGTTTTTTAATCAGTCAAGTATAAATGCATGTAGGTGGTAAAAACTGGAGCCAACATATGTCGTTACTTGTTAAGCCCATTTATAAACACACCTTGCACTGGAGGCTTTATACAGATATGTCTCTTAACACCACCTTTCAGTTTTACAGAGCTTTGGACTCAAACATATCTAGCTTTTCAGTCTGGGACAATACATTTACATGAATGCTTTCTCATTGTGTTACCTGCTTCCTCACTTCCACATGAACTAAATTAATACATTTTCTTTCACTGATTTGTACACATAGCTAATGAGAGTTTATTGGCGTTTTATTTTTATATTATTTTTAGGAGTGCTCACCACCTCTAAAAAATGATGTACCTTTTGCCCATTGCACACATCCCTCCTTCTGCACACCACACAACTCCCTCCTTCTGCACACCACACAACTCCCTCCTTCTGCACACCACGCAACTCCCTCCTTCTGCACACCACACAACTCCCTCCTTCTGCACACTGCACAACTCCCTCCTTCTGCACACCACACAACTCCCTCCTTCTAGACACCACGCAACTCCCTCCTTCTGTCCACTGCACAACTCCCTCCTTCTGCATACCACACAACTCCCTCATTCTGCCCACTGCACAACTCCCTCCTTCTGCACACCACACAACTCCCTCATTCTGCCCACTGCACAACTCCCTCCTTCTGCACACCACACAACTCCCTCATTCTGCCCACTGCACAACTCCCTCCACCTGTCCACTGGTTTGTCCTGGAGCACAATTGTCACCTCCCATCACACAGCCCTCCGCAACAACTCCACACACAACAGCTGTACACGCAGATCTTTGGTCTCGTACAGCAGGTATAAGACTATCAGAAAGTTCAAACAAACAAGTATATTGTGACATTTCTCTGTTTATATTTAATTCTGCTTAATTTATACCATTGACAAACAAATTTGCTTCACTTATTAGCAGATACTCTTTATATTTATTTTGTACTGGGAATTGTATACATACGGTCAAAACAGTCTTGAGAGTTTCTTACACTATTATTCAAATTTCCAATAATATCGGCCAGAAAAGTAAAAAAGTTTTCTCAAATATTGTTATTGCCAAGTCATGCTTAACATGCAATTGTTTCACGTGCTCTCCTTGCTCAGTTCAATCAGGCGCACCTTGCATGCCAAAGTGCGCACCAAAACCGCTGCCTGTCCAAACAAACACGCGTTCGTGCCAAGAAGACGGTCATGCCAGGCTCGCACAGGGGTTTCCTGAGCTCATGAATCAAATCGTCCGGTGACGTTCGGAAAGGGGAAACAGCATGCAGGTCCTAGTTAGAGAGCAATCTTGCTTCTCGTATCGCGTAAGCCGGCACCCGCTTAAAAATAGTCCCAACCCAACATTGGTTCTCTGGAGCGAGTGGGGCTCTCACTGGTCTCCGCTGGTCTCGTCTTAAGCACACATAAACAGCTGCCCTTTCTAGTCGAAAGTTGCAATTCCCGCCATGCCAAAGATCTGAAGTTTTCTGGGCCCTGTCCGCGGAAAGCCCTGGAAACCGGAGCGTAACTGTGAAAACATCCCTCAGACGCCTTTGTGAGCAGCGTTCAGAGGCTTCGGCCCTTTTGATCTGCTTGTCTTTTTTGTTCTGGCTGTGAACCGCAGATCATATAACACAAACTGAGGAGAGGATCCACGAAATGGTGGGGATTTTTTATTAAATCGCGTTTTATGTAAGGAATGTATTTCTACTGGGCCAAAAATTCAGGATATTGTTACGGAATAATCAACATAGCTGTTACCAGTTGCGCAAACATTTTCCAGTCCCACATTTTCCAGTCCAAACTATTCTGAAATGACGCATACATTGCAAGTGGTAAAATTTTCCATTTGCTGCATTGAAATGATCTGTAGGTTAAGAGGTCAGTAAATAATAAACCCTCAATATGCTTGTAATGTCATAATATTGTATAAATTCAAAGATAGCTCCCAGGCAATGTTTTCTCCAATTGTTCAAACAAAATCATTTCAAACATCTGACACTGTAACATCTGGTTACATCTGACCTCGTCTACTCACGAAAGCCCTGGTTGAATACCCCACTTATATTTTTTGTACTACGTCCGATGTCATTGATGTGGGACCATGTCTGCCTTAAACAACTGCAGATATCCCAGGCCCTCCATTGAGCATTATAGGTTGTTATAGATTATTGACTTCAACAAAGACAGTACACAGCATAATATAACGTATCGCATTACGTTGTACGAAATACCTGTGTTTGAATGAATTCTCATGGATAGAGTTTTTGAGTTATTACAGTACATAACATTTTCTTCGGTTCCATGTAAAAGTAAAGCTAGCAAGCAATGTTGTGTTTCTATTTCTGTCAAACAATCCCCATCATCTTCACCTAGACGAGCTGCAGGAACATGAGGGAACCAAGATACCCAATTTAGCTGTCCATTTAAACGAGAAGATATTATTAGTTAACAAAGGCAAGATGGCATTTTAAAACCAGGATAAGCAACGTTGCTGCTGAATGGTTAAACTCCATTCCTGACGTATGTACCCATTTCACCATAATTGCAAATGGGTTAAAAACGTCTATCGCCCAAACTCGTTGTTTCTTATTGGTTATTAACTACCTCTAAGCAGTCTTTTTGGTAGACAATCAAAATTGGAAATTGAATTGACAAGCGTGCCTTGTACTGAAATTTTACTCTCATTCCTAGTAATGTGGCTTTAAAAATGCAATGGTTCAAAATAAACTTTGCTGGCATTCATTTCTCATTTCCCTTTAACTCACTATTCTATATTCTAAATTCTGTTGGCTTCTACTGTATTCTATATTCTATTGACTTCTACTGTATTCTGTATTCTATTGGCTTCTACTGTATTCTATATTCTAAATTATATTGGCTTCTACTGTATTCTATATTCTATTGGCTTCTACTGTATTCTATATTCTAAATTCTATTAGCTTCTACTGTATTCTATATTCTGTTGGCTTCAACTGTATTCTGTATTCTATCTGCTTCTACTGTATTCTATATTCTATTTGCTTCTATTGAGGGTGATTAAAGTCCAACCCACTACAGCTTGAGACAGAGTGTTTCTGATTGCCATGGATTGCCATTCTCATGCTGGTTAGTAAGAAAAGGTGTTACCTGAAATCTGAGTGACAGCAGACATGGCAGTGATGGAACCTAACCCAGAGTCGGCGCTTCTGGATTGAAAGGGGTGCTAAATATAAAGCCGAGGCCGTTTCCTCTTTTTGGGGTCGACAGGGGCGTGCGCAAACGGAAGCTGCCGTGTCAGCTCCTCGCCTTGTCTTTGGGTGTCATCACCCTTCTCTTTTTTCCCAGAGTCATTGTTGTGGACGTTGTTTTTTTTCCACAAACACTTGCCCTTGCGTGACGTCCTGTTTACAGCGTGTGTCCAGTTTACCAACATAGCACCATTGAAAATTTTACTTATGGTTTTTGTTACTTTGCAACTTAAAAAAAAAAAATTTATTGGGCTTGTGGCGGAACCGTCGGTGGCATTTACCTTAAGCTCTTTCTCTCTTTGATTCGGGCCTCGTTAACTCTTGGGGAAATATTTATGGAAATTCTTCACCGAAACCTGATAGTTGGTTCAATAATTTTAACCTGAAGTTGGATTTAAACTAACAAAAAACTAACACCAGTGGTCTAAGTCTGTCAAATGTTTTTTTGGTTTCACAGGGTGAAATCACTGACACTCTGCTAATGGCATGTTAAGGTGGAACCCTACTCATGAAGTTGTTGCTGTCCTGGAACAACCTTTTCAGCCATTTTATTCATTTATTCATATTATTTTTACACATATTGAAAACTTTCATGTTCTGTAATGTTTAATCACCTCTGAGAATAACAAAATCTGTTCAAAACACTATGTGATTTAAAAACTGATGTATATTGGTTATTTGGAATAAAATAAGTTTTGATCACTCCTAAAAGGTTAACTATTTGGTGACATGACCAAATTTAAACTAGTAATGAGTCTTACCAGCTGGATCCATTTTGTATTTTACTTAATGTTAACTTGTAGTAACCCTGTATTAGTATACTGATGAAGGTAAATAAAAGTAACTGAAATATTCCAAAATGAAACAGGAACATTAATTCATCAATCTCAATTCAACGGGGGCTAACTTCTTTGGAAAAAACGAATTAGTCATCTTATCAGCTGATACCGGCTTCCACATGACCATAAAATCAGTGTTCTCCCACTACAACGCCTCCAAGACATACTGTTTGTTGTTAATGGTTGTTAAAGCTCTGTAAAATGTTTTTCTACATACATCTTAAGTAAGACAAGTTTCACGCCACATAGAATCTCATTATCATAAATTTTTTGTGATTTCACAATTGCAGCTGTGGCAGATTGTTTCTAAAATACCTTCCATCGATATTTGATGGATGGCTGTCTGGCGATCACAAAAACATTTTAAAAAACAGTTACTGTGCTCAAGACTTTATTCTCTATTCATGGTTGAAATGTTAACGCTGAAGCTTTTAATACGGGTGATCGCGGACGTACTCCATGATGTGTTTCAGGGCCAGCCACGTCTCCGTGGCGGTGGGGATGATCTGATTGGCCGGCAGTAGGAAGCCATAGCGACCAGTGTCCCGGAGCTCAAACGCAAACGAGTACTTTATGCCATAGTTGTAGGACCAGTCGATGCTGCCTCCGCTTGCTTGGTCTGGAAATCGCATGGAAAAATACATTTTATGAACATGGAAAAAACGTGTGTGTGTGTATGTCTATAACTTGGATCTTAAAGAAAACTACATGACATAAGACCGGGGGACTCCTTTAAAAAAAAGGTCACAACTGAGGACCCAGCGATCCAGTCATTTCCTAAATACTCAGGAATTCAAATCTGAAAGCACTTCATTACTGATTTCACCTAACAATTTTCTGTCTGAGAGGTTGCAGTAAGTGGTCAATCAAGCCTAAATGATGTGCAGCGTTTGGCTTAAGGCCGGGGGGGCGCTGCTCTGGCTGGAATTCAAGTTACGCACAGACTCTGAGCAGGCACTCCAAAGCCTCCTGTCTGGGAACGAAGGTCAAGGGTCAACCAGTGACAGGGCATCTATTGTCTGCTGGACTGAGCAGCTCTTTGGTGAATGCACTTAAAATGATTGGAGTAACACACCCTGGCACAACCCACCATCTGGTACTTACAAATGATCTTGCAGATGCTTCCCACTTTGTAGCTGGTCCCATACAGAGAACTCAAGGCCTTGACCGCCGATCGGCCCACAGAGTCCTGACACAGAGTATGAAGGAGAGACTCAACCATGTGCACAGAGTCATGACAGAGAGCATGAAGGAGAGACTCAGCCATGTGCACAGAGTCATGACAGAGAGCATGAAGGAGAGACTCAGCCAAGTGCACAGAGTCCTGACACAGAGTATGAAGGAGAGACTCAGATATGTGCACAGAGTCATGACAGAGAGCATGAAGGAGAGACTCAGCCATGTGCACAGAGTCATGACAGAGAGCATAAAGGAGAGACTCAGCCAAGTGCACAGAGTCATGACAGAGAGCAAGAAGGAGAGACTCAGCCATGTAGAGAGTCATGACAGAGAGCATGAAGGAGAGACTCAGCCATGTGCACAGAGTCATGACAGAGAGCATGAAGGAGAGACTCAGTCATCTGAGGAGCAGGCCTACCAGCTCAGCGTAGTGTTGGACGTTGTTGCAGTTGTACCCGTAGGGGTACATGAGGAGCTGCGAGTAGGCGTGGATGGAGATGAAGGACTTGAAGTTCCCGTGGCGCTTGATAAGGTCGACCACGTTCTTCACCTCCACCTCGGACTGAGCTGCAGGGCCGTGGTAGGACTCCGAGCAGGGGTTACTGCTGGCCCCTGGACCTGCGAGTCAAAGCCACACACCCCTCTCAGTCCCCACAGTTCCTTCACCACGGTAACACCCAAAATGTCATACTAAAATAAGTGGGACATGCGTTTGTTGATGGTTAATAAAATAATAATCTATAATGCGGTGTCAAGAGTGACGCTGCGGTTGCCAAGTCTGCAGAGAACGGAACTGATAGCTACCTCCAAAACCGGCGTCCCAGTTCCTGTTGGGGTCAACGCCTCGGCAGACGGAGCCAGGGATCTTGGAGCGAGTTTTGCGCCACATGCGGTCCTGCGACCAGAAGACGCTTGTTAACAATTGTTCGGGTTTGAGCCAGTGCGCAGGAAATGCGCATATGCGCAGCTCCCATCTGACAGGCGTAACTACGCAATTCTAACATGCCTACACCCGTCAACTGAGCAGCCTGCTGGGATAACCGGCTGTCACCTACGTTGCTGTGAGTGTAGGCGTAGCCGTCGGGATTGGTCACAATCATCAGATAGATATCCATTTTGTCCAAGAGAGACGTGACTGCAGCATCATGGCCATATTCTGTTGCCATCTAGACAAGCAGAAGAAGAAACAATTCTGTTGGTGACGATAACGCAGGATTCAAAAACATAACATGTTAACTGTGGCTCATCAGAATACAGCTGCCTCTAATGGCAACAAGGATAACCAGCCTTTAACTTGCCTTTTATCTGTGCTCCAGTACTTTATTTATGTTGGTCAGAAATAATCAAACAATCACAGCTCTAAACTCTAGACAGAATTTTAGCTGTATGTTAGTGTAGCGGTCGCTATGAGCAGTGACGTCATTCCCTGGAGTCAAAGACAAAAATACGATTGTTTCCTTGAGCTAGGGACTTCGGTCTTTAGCTCAACAAGGTAATCGTTTCTCTTGACGTAGGTTGTGCCTCATGTGCGACTGTGAAGGAACCTGGGTTCAGTTCCCATTCAGGGCTCCTGCGTGCCTAAACATGTCGGTTACATTAGCATGTTAAAGCACTTGTAATCGTTGAGGGGCGGGAGAACCCTGAATTGTGTTCCGGGAACATGGCCGCCTCTGTAAAGCAGGTGGACAGGTGCCGAGGATTAACGGGTAGCCGGTGCAGACGGAGAGGGTCACCAGTGTGCCATGGTGGGTCAGTGGAGTTTCACCTTGTTTGCTGTCCACACCGCAGTGGCCTGAGACACCCACTCCCTGGAGTGGATGCCCGCGTCTATCCAAATGGCCGGGCGCTGGCCACTTCCGGTGCCAAACTGCAAAGCAGTGGAGTCAGAATGCACATGCAGTTACAACACACCACAACACACTCTTTATCAGTCTCAGACCCACATAAGAGGTGGTGAACAGGTCAAACAGCCAAGATGGACGCTCCAGCTACTCTGAACTTCAGCTAGAAACATGCAATTGGATGCACATTGTTCACTTTGAAAAAATTAGGTGCAAAAGAAAATGTTTGTCCACTTATATTGTCCACTAAAAGTTTCTAGCTATGTTCTTACATTCATTACATTGGGGAGTTTTCACAACAAGACTTTGTATCCTACCTTGAGAACATACATGGGACGATTTTCGTAGGAGTATCCAATCTGCACTTTGGATACCAGACTGGGGTAATCAGCAACCAGGGTGTCCATCCACTGATAAATCTGTCACAGGAAGAAAATCTTTCATCTAACAGCGGACAAATGTTACAGCCTCCAACAGGTGAGTGTATATGTTTGAGGTTGGGGTTGCGTGTGTGTGTACACATATTGGTTTACGTGCGTGACTGTGTGCGTGCGTGTGTGACTGTGCGTGCGTGCGTGTGTGACTGTGCGTGTGCGTGCGTGCGTGACTGCGTGCGTGCATGTGTGACCGTGCGTGTGTGACTGTGCGTGCATGCGTGTGTGACTGTGCGGAGTAAATTAAAAGCTCAGGCACAGGAGGTTGGATCTGAACCCACCGTCTCCAGTGTATGGTAAGTGGCAAAGTTGAAGCTCTTTGAGCTGCGCTCTCTCCTGGCTTCAGCTTCCATCTCGACCCGCTCCCGGTCCAACTCTTCCTGAAACACAGCCAGCTCTCCCATATTCACACCTCCTTATCTCCCTTTATTCAGATTAACAAGCTCTGATTTGCTGAGCGAAAAACATTTTTATAAAAAAAAAACCTGAGAGTATAAATGCAGGAGAATGAAACTGTTGCCTTTTGAGGTGACAATAGGACATGTCTTTATGTCTAAAATACCTGCACATCTTTGATCATGACAGAGTAGGGGATGTTGTTTGATTCCAGGAAAACTTTGACAGCCGGCATGGCGGCGAAAGGCACTCGGATGTCCACCGGCAGATCAGAGGAGACGGGGGGAAGCCAGAAATCCAGCTGGGAGAAGATCACAAGAAAGACTTGCCTCGGTAACAAAAGAAGCCATTGTGTGGGTTTGCAGTGGCTTAGAGGACTTCTGATAAAATGCCTTTCAGGTTTCACAAGGCCTGAATGAAACGCCTGTGAGGTTTTCTCTCGCTCGGACAAAAACAGACGTGCCCCTTAAAGTTTTCTTTGCGTCATTCCCCACAGGAACTCGCTCCCAAATTTGAAGTAATCCTGTCCGTCCTGTGGCGTTTAAAGCGGAGCCATGCGTGTTTGTGTTCTCCGTTCTGTTCTCTCATAGGAGCGTTGTGACCGACATCTTATTACTCTTTCACTGCAGAAATTCTTGGGCTTTTGAGAACGGAAACTGAAACTGTATTTGAAAAGCACATTCTTTCATAAAAACTGAGATGTAACATCCAGTGGCTATAAAGAAACAAATATATATAAATATAAAACCATATAAATAATAATATATATAAAACCCAATGAGACCCCCTGCTTTGTACAGTTTTTGTATTATCTTGTTATCGTAAAATGTGATTTTTTCAGCTCATCATTGTGCAATGTCATGTTTCCTGTAAAAATAGGGATGTTGAAGTTTTTAGTTTTTTTGTTTTGTTTTTGAGCTGTGCTTGTTTTGTTTAGCCGGTGCAGTGAAACATGTGCCTATGCGATGGGGAGTTCCTCTACCTCCAGGGCCTCCTGCTCCTCCAGGGCCTGCAGGAGGTGAACGTGCTCTTCCGATTCCACCATAATCCTGAGCACTTTGTCGCTGGGGACACAACTTCTGTTATTGTGCCAGTTGTTATCTAGAAAGTCTGTACATTTTTTATTGTGAAATGCCAAGTGAAACCATATTTGAAAAAGATGATAATATGGTATGAATGAAAAGAATTAACCAATATTAGCATTAGGGGGGAAATAAAGGATAATTGGCTTACGTGTTTATCATAAAATGTATAATATTTATCTTAAATTAATTATCCCCTCTTTAATGACATAATACGAGTAGTACTCTTATGATTAAATATAATAATTTCGAACAAAATTAGATGTGGTACTATATGTAGAACTGTTTATGGAAGTCAGCCAAACAATGTCCCATATATGATATTTACATTTCGCTGATTTAAGGACAGCTACGTTTACAGTGCTGTTATGTCTCCCTCTGGTGGTACATTTTAGGAAGCGAGTTTTTGATTCTAATTTAATTTGAATTGATTTAATTTATTCTAATTTGAGTCTAATATAAAGAAAAAAGGTAAATTGAATTTTTTTTAAACGCAGTATACACACACACAAATTATTAATAAAAACGGCATTTTAAAAACTAAATTCAAACGTACTGCTGCATATCAATATTCTTAAAAGTTTATGAAAATGTGCTTCTATGGTTCATTAACATTATATGACTAAAAAAAACGCACATAGCACACCATTTTATGAATGTGATTTAAAATTCAACAACAGCAACTCACCCAGCATAGAGCGCCTGGCTGTAAACTGCCACAACCAGGGTGAAAAATAATATAAATCCCTTCATCCTGTAGGAATGGGAATCGCCAGTCTACCCAGAAATTAGTTATTTTTTTGGAGACTGTGTTCTTTATACTGACACCAGCATGTGCTGATTTCACAGGACCGCGTCATTTCTTAATCAGCTCTGATAATGTACAATGTAGGTTTTCCATTTAAATGATGAGAAGTAACACTATGTTAGCCCAGTCATGTCCCACTAGCAGCTGTTGGTTTCCCTTCCTTTTTAGAGAATCAGCAATTCATTGCACACACACACGCACACACAAACACTCACACACACACACACACACATACTCACGCTCACACTCACTCACACACACGCACTCACGCGCACACACACGCTCACAAGCACACACACGCACACACATTCACGCACACCTGCACACTCAAACTCACACACACACATACGCACACACACACTCGCACACACTCAAACTCTCGCACTCGCGCACATACGTACACACACTCGCACACATACACACACACACTCGCACTTGCGCACACACACTACTGTAGCTACTGTAAGAGGTAGGAGAATATTATTTTAGTTATTAAAGAGTAAAGTTGGAAAGTTTTTAATATGTCTTGTTGAAGGATAACAGTAAAAGTAGTGTATAATCATTCCTGGGTGCATTCTGTCCCAAGCATGAGAAGAGGCTGTTGAGACCATGTTGAAGCGGCGGGACCTGATGAATACTCGGCTGACGTTTTGTCCTATACTTCCTTGGGGTAACCGTAACCAAGTAACCTAATCCCCAGAGGTAGGATTGTAGGGAAAACCTAAAATGCAGTTGTAGTTCTATAGATGGAATATTTTGGGTATACTAACTCAGTTTCCTCAATGGCTGTGCTAGAGCTAGTAAAATAATCAATGTCTTAGCAAAACAAGGCTCTGGGTTGTGCTTAAAGCTGAATGATGGGCTTCTGGACACAGCATCAAGAGCAGAATGGTGCCTGTTCTTTCTTTGCCCCACCTGTCTACAGTACAAAGAACAGTCTTGTAATTAGTCAGCGAAAGAAACAACTAAGTTCCGGATAAGAACTAATTTGTATATCTCAGTATCTGGGGACTCGAACCACAAACCTCCAACAGCATAGCCAGTCACTTAGCCATTTCACCACTGCAAGAATTCTGAGAGTCATGCTTCCCGATGTGACTAAGATTATATTAAACACCATGAGGCATAATAAGGTCAACAATAATTCCAAAAAAGTGCTCACTTTAACAGTGTCAGCAGTTCAAGTCTCTGTTGCTCTTGTATCAATACACACCTATCTCCTCTTTACCTAACTTTCTAGAGTGCAAGAAACTGTTTTTTGAATAAAACGTCATATTATATCTAAGACTAAAATAATACCAAGTGCTGGCACAGCTCAGAATTGCACTAAACCAGTAACTAGAGCACAGGGAAATGTTTTGCATAAGAATACGTATTTCAAAAGTGTACTGAATGATCCAGGGACTCGAACCAGAATCCCCCATAAGCCACTTCGACAACAGGTACATTAGAGGAAAATCCAGCCACATGAAAAATTATTGAAACAGTTAATGAAATAATATAAATACACCAGAGGTAAGATTCTACATTTATATTACACACGGATAGTTGCATCCACGTTGGTGTCAACAATAAGCTCTCTACCAGTTCAAAACCAGGATGTCACAAAACAGAGACCATCGTTCATTGGTTCCGTTCACAAAGTAACAATCACTCTTCTGGCAAAAACCATAACGGACTACCTCTGGGGATTCTTTTACTCGGTCACGGTTACCCCCGACTGATATTGAAATGACCAATCAGGTGGCTGCATTGATTTATAAATGAGAGGGCTTTGTAAGGGTTAACCATGACCATGTTCTTCCATGTTTCCTACCAACATTTGTTTGCGTTTCAGCGTTATGATTTCGTTTGTGTCGCACCAAGCTATTGCTAACTTGTTCATATCTGGATATCTTTGTTTAGTTTAAACACTTTTAACTGCTGTAGCTTAGATGCTGAAACAACTTACTTTCCAATTAGCTACTTCTACTTCGGTCTATATTCAGTGTACACCGCATAAGGCATGTGACTGATCATCGTTTGAATTAACCGTAGACGAGAATGTTCATTGTATTGCTGTGCAGTGTTCTAATACGTTCCGAATTACATTTGTTAAAACACTTATTGTTAACAACTTGTTGTTTAGTTGTATGACCTGTATATTATTAGTTATCAGTTGGGTTTGGCGTCCTTCAGAAAAGTAGGAGAGTATACAGTGAATATAAACCGACGAATTTGTCGTCGGTTTAAGTTTTTGAAAAGCCTACTGGTCTGCTTGAAAATAAAGCTTTTTAAAGATTTTCCACTGGGTGGCAGCACAGCACGCAGTAACTGGCTTTGATATTCGGTTTTTAATTTAGGTTATTTTAGGAAACTTACCATTTCTTGTTTATTTTTGTCAGAGTGTATATTTATTAACATTGATCATGCGTTTTGCGATGCATCTAAAGAATGGTGAATTTTATATCATGCGCAGTAATAAGTAACTTTGTGTACACCAACTGAAAACAATGAAACTGTATTTATAAACAAACTGTCGTAATAGTAATGTGTGCATGCATAAGTAAAACAAAAGAAAATCAATTGGAATTGTTACCGTGGCAACTGCTCTACTGAGTTTAGTGGATTGGGTCACAATTTGAAGCTTTCGTCAGCTACGCACAAGTGTATAAACGATATAGCATGTTTTCATAGAAAACTTGTGTCCTATGTTCATACCTACAGGGATTCTATGGGTGCGTTAGCATCTAACGTTGGTTACTATGATAGTATAGTAAATAATGTGTCTTTGCCTGTATGTCTGTCTGACTTTTTTTCCATTTAAATAATTTGCTGTTTAGAAAATGGATTCAGCATTCGGATACATGATTCCATGACGTGGTTGAGATACTGAATCAGTGCGTAATTTTAACTGTGTTAAGAAAGTACCAACAAGGTCGCCTGGTTCTTCCGCATTTTTTTGTTTGACATTCCACTCACACCGTCATATTGCACACCTCCTGTAACTTATTTGTGTTTATCACTTAAAGGTTGAAATCTTGTCTTGACCAAAGGAATAATCGATTCATTAGTAAATTTAAGGCCATTTCAAAGATGTTTTTAAACTTGAGCAATTGATTTATCGTGTTCATTCTGCCAGTGATTAAATATACACGTTTGAAAATGTTCCTGTTAAAATCCTATTTAAATTATAATTATTTTCTGTAGTGTTCAAAATGTGTCGTCCTATATTTTTCTTTATTTTTTAAAAGTTTGAATGGTATGAACCAATGTACTTTCTCCTGTTTATATACTTTGTCGTACTTACTCAGAACTTTGTCTATATAAAGAAATGTACCTCATATCTGAAAGTCTTACCAAACGTTTGGCAATACTGATAATGCTAAACCGAATCTGTCTAACTATTATACAGAACTAGTTAACCTACCCAGTTTTGTGAAACATTTTAGTAAGCATCTGTGTGTGTTAAAACAAATAAACTGGCAATTACATTTGCTTTTAAAGTCATCACATTTGTAAAGTCATTTTATTTAATCGTAGTTGCCCTTTTTCGTGTTCCCAACGAGAAGCAACCCATAAACGACATTTACCAGAATGCATTCAAAACAATCAGGGCACCACAATGGGTATGGGGCATTTATTTTTTAATTAGTTGACATAACCGCTTTAACATGTTTAAAATAACTGTCGCAAAATTACTAGTGGCTTAAAGCGTGGATGTTTCGAGGAAGTTTTTACTTAAAACTCAATTTACCACAATCCTTTGCTTCTGTGCCGTCCTCCCCAGCTTCGTGTGTGCTGAAAAAAAGGACTTTGTAAAATCGTAGCGATGTCAGTTCAAGCTGTGGTAGCAAAAATGGCCGAGGTCGAGCTGAAAGACATTCCCAGCAAAGAATTTGCGCCTGTATCTCCAGTGACACCAAAAGCTGACGACAAAGGGTTGGTTAAAAACGAACCAAATGTCGCTGCTGCTACTTCGTCTGTGGCTCCAGTTACGGAAAATACTGCTGCGAGAGGAGACCCGAGCCCTTCGCCAACCCCGAGCACGAACCCCATGAAGATGCCGCAGGCATCCGCGATGAAGCGGACCGACCCACAACAAAACGGTGGAGAAGCTTTCGTTAATCGAGATGGTACAGTAGCCGAAGCGCCAAGAATGAAGAAGGTAAAGACAATGTTGTAAATGTAAGCTAGCTAGATAGATTACTGTCATTGATTTAGCTAGCCACGTCTGCTTTGTGTGACGATGGTTCCATTTATTTTGAAATGGAAAAGATGGAGTGGGGTTGCATGATTGCACACATTCGTGCACATGAGTCCAAGTGTGGTAGAATGGAAATATTTTTTTCTTGTTTTCAGTTTTGCTGAATGCTGACATTCAAAATATATCACGTATTCTACCAGGTGGCAATCATTGTGCAATTAAAAATGCTAACCGTTAGCAAGTACGTGAAAGGTTCACATTGGACCGCAATGCGTTGTTGTGGCGCTGTGATCTAGAAGCTCTCATTTTGGAACATTTCGTGCCCGATTATGATTCATAATGTGGATGTTGGTTTTTGCTGGGACGCGTGTGATTTTGCACGTGTTCTGAGTAAAATGCTATATCTCGTTAAATAAAATCTCAAACTAAGCTTTGAAAACTTTGAAAAAACTGAGCTGCCCGTATGAATTACTAGCTTGGTGGCAACTTGAATTGGTAATTTTTATTATCACCTACTTTTTTTTAGAACCTAATTCCCTTTCACGTTTGTTGTTTGGACATCTTAGACAAGATTTTTTGCGAAGGAAATTATGCTGTATTACTCAGACCTGTAGAAGAGTTAAGTCCACGTTTCCGTCCTCTACTCCGGCTTGAGAAATGTCTGGATTTTTCACTTGTTTAGGATTCATTTGGGACGTGGGGTTTTAACCGTATTTAAATTGCATTTTTGGTTGTAAACACATTGCGTGTGACCAAGAAGCAATTTTTAAAAACTAATCAGTCGGATTGTTGCCAATGGATCCTACCTGCAACTCGGTTTCGTTAAAGTTTCGTGGTTTATCACGAGCCCGCTGTGAGAAGGTTTTTTTTTTTTGCGCCTCGCCTCTTGCCCCAGACATATAACCCTATATTACCCCACTAGATAATTGTCCCAGGTCTTATGGTAGGCCAGGGTTGTTATGATCCTATTATACAAAAGGTTTCGAGTCCCCCGACCACACCAAATAATCATGGTTGATTAATTTTTTTAAAGGGGTCACACGTTCTTTACCATGTCTCTTCCCATACCTCAAATTCCCTTTCTTTGCCGTTTGAAAAATTGGGAGTGAATTCTGTCCAGTGTGCTAGCTGAGCTAATGAACTTGGGTCTACCATTGATTTTATTTAATGGCTTAAGAATTATATATCTTGATAAGATATAAGGGTAGAACACTCTGAACACATTCTGTTTTGTAAATCTTTCTTATCTTATGATAAGAAGATCTTATTGCTAAGTCAGTTTCGTTGCGTTTTGTTCTCAACACTTTGTGGTTGTCATGTAATTAATATTTTAGTTGCTAAGCACATCAGCGACCCCTGGAACGCTGTTCAATACCCCACAATTTGAATACCGCTGCCCCAGACGAATGCCACGCAAATAAGGAACAAAACAGTCAAGTGTTTCTTCTTTATGGGGCTAATGCGCTATCATTTAGAAATGTTTCCAGGCGCCTAAAATGTGAGGCAGTGTGAGATGGCCATCTGTTGTATCCGAGAGTGCAAGTTAATGACTCGGTTGATTGACGGCAATAAGGACAAACATTTGTTAATTGCATGTATGGAGGTGTTTTAACCTCTGGTTTACAGTTTACAGCGTTCAGTGTGGGGATTAATGTTCCGGGTTTGCACAAGCAGACAGATGTTGCCTTGCTGTGGTGTGGGCACAGTAGGGGGAAATGCCTGAGTTGCAGCCGGTACTGGGACGAGGGGCTGGAGAACCCAGACATATGGGAGCAGGTCTTTTTTGTTCAGAATGCCCGCTATTGTCTTGCCTGGTGCCTGTAAAAGATCCTACTGGTGATGCTGTAGAGCCTACAGTGTGCAGAGAGAGCGTTTGCACGCTTGGGCGTCACTGCACTTCCATAAGGGGCTTCTCAACATGTTCTAAGGTTATGTAATTAAGCCGTCGTTCCCAGTATTACTAACTGGCTTACTTTATGCTGCAGAGGTAGTACACAAACTCTAAATCTCCTGATGGCAGATATATATGGAATCAAAGTCCTGCCTTTGACATAACTCTTCTGAAGCACACCTAATAAATGTCCAGATGATATGTAATACTTTTCCAAGACAATTGACAGTCACCGCAGGGATTTTCTGGGAATATAGCGGCCAGTGTGAGCCCCCCCCCCCCCCCCCCCCCAGTGGGGGGGGAGCGGCCCGGGTCCGTAACCACCCACTGGGGAACAGGGGGGGGGGGGGGGGGCGGCAAAAAAAA
>JAOYSI010000023.1:163788-181659 GCA_025775065.1 Hiodon alosoides | reverse complement strand
ACCTGCAGTTTTCTATACCAAGTACTAATGCTAGAGAATCTGTAGACATTAGAGAATCTGGAGACAATCCTTACAACATATTAACACGATTTACTAGACAAAATGAGGCGCTCCTTTAGGTATCAATGGTGGGTGCAAAACTAAATAAATAATTGAAAGAAACACAATATCCGGTCTTGGACTACTCGCCATCTTCAGCATCACCTACAATAGCCTTCTTCTTTCATTTAATCAACAACGTTCTATCAGACGACTTCCCTGTCTGTGTCGTTACAAGAAGAAAGAGGAGGTTGGAATTTGTGTACTAAAAATACCGATCCACATGCAAGTCATTTTTTAATCATTTTAAATCAAACTAACCATTTTTAAACAAAGCAAATATATGTCATCTTCACTTCGGTTGGTAAGGAGGGTTTTTTGTCAGTTATGATTACAATCTTAATTCTTTTGTCAAAGCTGTGGTACAATGAGGCCACAAAATCTTGAAACCTCCATAGTTTCAAAGTCCCCTCCTCCGGTTGCTTACTTCACACACTGAAGGCTGGACTTAAGTAAAAATACAAACAAAGTGAACCTCATTCATGCTAAGTCAGGGATAAATAAATTTAAAAAAAACAAAAATAAACACACAGACGTCCAAGTACCACAGAATTAAATTCATGTTATTCAACTGTATTCACATTACAACAACCACATTGTTCAGCTTGTGACAAATATGTTCTAATAATCTCAAATATATATTTACTGTATAATACATTATACCAAGAGGCACTTCCAGCAATTCTGGCGATGAAGGAGCTACAGTATAGTGTCTAAATTACAAAAAACAGTAAAAATAAATAATGTTTATCTAAAAGACTTTTTTTCGTTGGTGTTTCAATCTTTTATCTGTACAGAATACATTTTTGTACAAAATGGAACATCAACCAGAAATCAAATGAACAGTTCACTTAAACAAATACTCGTGAATGACATATTTCTCCTTCTTAAAGTATTGCTACATGTGTTAAGTGCATGATACAAGTGAGATCGTTTTTATTTTTTATTATTCAGTCTATGAAGTGCCAACTATATAAAAAATACAAGTCTCATAATTGTCTTTGACAGAGTCGCAAAGCTTGTTTGGTTCTCTTTGTAAAGAATATGTGTATCGATGATCATAGCAATCAAATCATGACATGTTCAGACAAAAGCCCACATTACCTTCAACAGCCTTATGGGGGTCAATCTGACTTGTGTTAAAACAGTACACAGAGAAACAAATAGTAAGGAGAACAGAAGGAGGTATAATCTAACTTCAGCTTCAGTCTGTACCGAGAGGGAGAACCCCACCCCAAATAAAGACATTGCACCCAGCATCCAGCCATGAAGCCCCCACATCCTGTCCCATAAACATAAAATTACGAGACTGGTTCCACCCAGCTAGGGACAACGGCCGGTTCTGTCCATGGAGTCCGACCGGCATTGGGGACAGGAAGGGTTTTCAACGTGCATGCAACTTAGTACCCAGGACGAAATCAGACGTTAAACCGAATGTCAGGTAGCTATTCCCTCTGAAAGCCATATTTCAAGATCTGCTTACATGAGCGTCGGACAGAGGGCTTCTGACAACTGATAAGGTTTTTGTTTCTACCCACGGAATGTGCACTCCAAAGCTCTTATCAGAGAGCATTTAAAGGAGAAGAGCACATGGGAAAACGTGTGCATCACATGACCGGTATATTTTCTCCACGCAGTCGCCTCCTGGAATCACGGAAAACTGCCTGCTGATTCATGCCCCCCCCCCCCCGGCTGCTCTACAGCAGAGTTTTGTTTTGTTTATCAAATGTTTCTTTTTCCAACGTTTGTTCACACGTCCTGCGAATGAAACGCTGCGTCTGACCGAGTCCACGGTGGAGGAAGCAGGAAAAAGGCGAGGAAGAGTCTACCACAGGCTTTTTTTTTTCTTTTGGGAAGTTAAACGTCCATAACGCCACCTTTACAGGGAGGAACGTTTTTTTTTTTTTTACCTCCCTAAGACCACCAACGGCTCTGCCATGGTGTCAACTCTACCGTGGGGCCTAAGGAGATTTCCCAGGAATCGAGGTCAGGAAGCACTGGAATATAAATTCATTCATAGGGGGAAAAAGATATCATGAAACTGAACTCCGCAATAGGAATGGAGCACACATAGATATATATAACAGTGTGCGGCGACACGTTTTTGAGGGAAATATCTACCTGACATTCGTAATACAAGAAGCATTCTCCCTGTGCTGGTGCCACAGACCGTCATGCACCTGGTGAAGGGATTGTCAAGCTTACGTTTTTAATTATGTTTTAGAGATGTGTCGTGAGCAATCAAAGGTCATGCGGAGAGACTTTATCAAGTCAATAACAAAATGAGGTCTTGCCATCAAGAACAGAGAAATCAGACAAAACAAAAACTCTGAAAGCACAGCTGAAGGCATTGCATTGCCTACAGTGAAAACGTACAATATTAACAAAACCTCTGATTTATATATATATATACACACACTAGTCATTGGACATTTGAAATATAATGAAATTAAATAAATCTTCCCCATTTTAATTCCTACCCTTGGGTATTCAGTACAACAACAAGATCACTTACCTGCTGGATCACTTGATATAACAAGCCGTCTAATCTCGATAAGGCCATATCATCAAAATTACCGATTAATACCACAGTTTTAATAAGTCTTATTGCTTTAATATATAGGGCTAGTTGAGGAGACTGGGTCTGTAGGTGCATATTGTGAAAACCAGTTAATGCTAAAAAGAACCAAGCCAGTATCTGCCACTAGAAGATCCGCTCAAGTAAGGGGTGTCAAACTCCAGTCCTGGACGGCAGAAGAGTCTGCTAATTTTCATTCTACCTAAATTGCCTAATTGGAGTCATTGTTTGGATCAGGAATCATCTCATCTGACGTTTCCAGGTCTGAATCAGGAGACTATTGATAGGAAAGCCTTGTGTCCTCGAGGACCGTAGTTAGACACGGCGCCTTCAAAGGACTGTTGACTAAGGGTGTGACACGCAGAGGAGCGACAGAAACGGTAGGAGGATAAAGCACTTCTTAAAAATTCTCCTTCTGAAGAACCCTGTCGCAACATTGCGTGCTAAAGTGCTACCAGCACAGTGCTGATAACCTCGATCCCAGACCTTGACAGCACATGGCTGAGTCAGCCCTATAGGACGAACAACGCAATGGCAAAGAACGCAATGGCAGCCAGATGGCACCTGGCAGACAGGGTTTTAGTGGCCAGGGTTTGGGGATAATTCATATAAAATGGCCAGTTACAAAATATCCTCTCATGAAAAAAAAAAAAAAAACTGTTCCCACCAACTGGTGGCTTTGTGTTCTGATGTACGAATGACAGGTTGACAAAGTGCCTTGAGTTTACTCAAGACACTGAATGAACACAGTTTTCGTTCTGAGTCACAGCCGGCTGGATCGGAACTCCTTCTTTATAAAGACCCGTTCGGGAATCAAAGACTTATCCCAGTGTGGCTGAGACCAGCAAGACGTTATACGTTGAATTCTGACCTCCTGAAATTAAGCCTGACTAGTATGTGGAAAGGGAAAATGTTGAATCTAAGAATCCAGGGATTCACTGCATTAGGCGCACACAGCGAATCCCACAGGAGATACTCCAGCACTATTAAAAAAAAAAAAAAAAAACCCACACTATTTCCTTATTTATGACTTGTTCAAATGTCACAGGTCTTATTAACCGAGTGTGCGCTGAGGCCGGGGGCTTCACTGGAAGGGAAACTTAATGAAGGGGAAACTGGGATCGGAAAAGGCAAAAAGTGGCTGCCCGGGACAGGCTCACACAGCTGTCCCCTGCCAGCAGTACACCCTGGCACCAAGTCAGGGTTTTGTGGAGGGTAACGGAGGTTAGACAGACAAGAGCAAAGAGATCCTGGGATCTCACGCAGAATTTCCTCTGAAAGGAGCAGGGACGCGTGACCACCTTGTAGTGGAACTCGGTGGGAATGCAAAGGGGGTAAAACTCCAGAGGCTTCCAACAATGTGTTCAGCAAGACTGGCACAAAGAGAGAGGGCGTGTTTGGATCAGGAATCATCTCATCTGATTCGGACCGCAGTTCTTAGTGTCTGACGACCGTAAAAAACGGTCACCAGGTTGCTCCTTGCCTTCAGAGTGGAAGATCAGCGTGCCCCATTGCTGCTCAAGGCCAAATATCCAAATCGATTCAACCGACTAATCATCGGGTGGACGGACAGCAACGCTTAACGCATTACGACCAAGCCCTGAGCTGAGCGCGGCCGCACAGGCGTCCTGTGAAACACCCCTGGATCGGGACAGGTTTAAACCAGGAGAGAAGTGGACCGAGGGCTCACAGAGGGTGGAGGGGCCTCTCTGTCTGCAGTTACTCCCGATGTACTCAATCAGTCAACCCACAACAACGTACAACGCCTCAATGGGGAGGGTCGGCAGTTTACACGATTTCCGATAACTTCCATGATCAAATCTTTAGATCCACATTACTTAAACAGGGTTTTAGCACTCGTTAATTGAGACGCAACCTATTATTTTACGATTTAAAAATAAATCAGACAGGATTGTTTAAAAAAAGGATTTTCCCTTCATACCTGAGAGTTGGAAAAATGATCTAGCTACACAGAATTTATATTGCTTTTTAAAAAATTCTTTTTGAAAGACATATTGAGTGACATTTAGCTGTAAATTGTGAGCTTTCGATGCAGGGCTAAAACATGGCATATCTCCGTCTCATTGAGATGCACGACTGCTAACTCGAAATCCAACATTTTAATTAACTTCCCTTCAAAGGAGACGGCGTACAAAACCGGCTACATGCCGAAATGACTGGGCCTTGAGAGATCTTTCATCAGCCACGAGGCAGACGGTGCTGCCGGCTGATATGTTACCATTTCATTGATCCTGTAGAGCAACTGCAATCAATCTAGGTCAGCGTGCATCGAAGCAGCCTGCTCCTCTGGTGTGGGTGCCCACACCTAGAACAAGTGGAACCCTCTCTCTCTATCTCTCAGCCCGCTCCTCGGGTGTGGGTGCTAACACCTAGAATCAGTGGAACCCTCTCTCTCTATCTCTCAGCCCGCTCCTCTGGTGTGGGTGCCCACACCTAGAACCAGTGGAACCCTCTCTCTCTATCTCTCAGCCCGCTCCTCGGGTGTGGGTGCCAACACCTAGAACCAGTGGAACCTTCTCTCTCTCTCTCTCAGCCTGCTCCTCTGGTGTGGGTGCTCACACCTAGAACGAGTGGAACCCTCTCTCTCTCACTATCAGACTGCTCCTCTGGTGTGGGTGCCCACACCTAGAACGAGTGGAACCCTCTCTCTCTCAGCCTACTCCTCTGGTGTGGGTGCCAACACCTAGAACGAGTGGAACCCTCTCTCTCTTGCTATCAGACTGCTCCTCTGGTGTGGGTGCCCACAACTAGAATGAGTGGAACCCTCTCTCTCTCGCTATCAGACTGCTCCTCTGGTGTGGGTGCCCACACCTAGAACGAGCGGAACCCTCTCTCTCTCTCAGCCTGCTCCTCTGGTGTGGGTGCCAACACCTAGAACAAGTGGAACCCCCTCTCTCTATCTCTCAGCCTGCTCCTCTGGTGTGGGTGCAAACACCTAGAACAAGTGGAACCCTCTCTCTCTATCTCTCAGCCTGCTCCTCTGGTGTGGGTGCCCACACCTAGAACCAGTGGAACCCTCTCTCTCTATCTCTCAGCCTGCTCCTCTGGTGTGGCTGCTCACACCTAGAACCAGTGGAACCCTCTCTCTCTATCTCTCAGCCTGCTCCTCTGGTGTGGGTGCCAACACCTAGAATGAGTGGAACCCTCTCTTTCTCGCTTTCAGCCTGCTCCTCTGGTGTGGGTGGCAACACCTAGAACAAGTGGAACCCTCTCTCTCTATCTCTCAGACTGCTCCTCTGGTGTGGGTGCCAACACCTAGAACAAGTAGAACCCTCTCTCTCTATCTCTCAGCCCGCTCCTCTGGTGTGGATACCAAAACCTAGAATGAGTGGAACCCCCCCTCTCTCTATCTCTGAGGATGCTCCTCTGGTGTGGATGTCAACACCTAGGTGCTCTCAGGACATTTGCACCTCGGTCCAGAGCTGCGTCACAGTCTGCACGGGCCGTCCCATTTACCCCAAACCTTTGGTCAAAAGCCCCACAATCCGAGAAAAGAGAGCAGAGTGCTGAACCGAGAGCGGACGGGAAAACCCCGGAGACCTTTATCGACCGGCGCGAGTCGACTGTATAACAGCTTTCTCATCCAGCTTTTCTGCTGGGCTGCAGCAAGAGTTTTGTAGACTGTCAGTGCAAACCTGCCACTGTCCGTAGATTTGTACTGAGGATGCGTGGTAATGGTAATTTAATTTAAACTGGCCCACTTCTTTAGTCAGACGGTCACTATGTGAACTCTTCCTTTTATGTCAACAGTAGAACTTGCTTTGCGACACGCTGGCCATTGTGTTTAGAGTATACTCACAGAGCAAATCCACCAGCCAGGGGAAACTCTAAACCACGACAACATCGTGCACTTTGAACTGAAATTAATCGGCCGGTGGTCCAATTTCTCTGTAAATGACACAAACGCAGAGGGCGGCCCTCTGTCCTCGTTAATATTTGGCTTCCACAGAGAGCATTGCTTTGTTTGACACTTTTGAATCATTAGGACTGCAGTACCACACAGAAACAGCCCACTGCCTCCTGTCTCCATAAAAACAGAACAGCTTCAAAACCAGGAGAAAATAAATGATGTCAGCCATCGTCTCCAGAGAAATGGAACCTACTATATGTAACTCAAAAAAATAAAAAAATAAACATCCTTAAATTTACAAAACTTGAGAAAAACAATATTAAACGAGGGGTAGAGAAAGAAAGAGGAATTTGGTTCACAGCGATGGTATAGGAATGCAAGAAAAAGTCTTTTACATAAGAATACAGTAGGTGTCAGACAGGGTTTTACTGGCGGGATCTGGAGAAAGGACAAAAGGGGGAACTGGAGGAGGGATAAAAAGGAAAGATTCGGTCCTATCCGGTCCTCTTTGACTTTCCGTATAAAGCTTTTCAACGACACCGGGGTCCCGCTTCCCAGTCTGTTCTGCTCGTGCGCTGGGGAAGCCACGGCGGGCCCGCCCACCCGCACAGTCAGGCGCTCGGACGGTGAGGCTTGTGCCCGTCCTGAAGGCGTGGCGGGTGCTGCCTTTATTTACGTTATTTTTTTCCAAATAATTTCCCTTAGAAAATGGACCATCCACAAGAGTCCTCTGGTTTCTGAGAACTCCTCCCCCAGTGGCCAGATGCAGTGACTGGAAGCTTCCTCAAAACGGACAAGGACACTGGAGCTGTCCTGACCAGGGCTGGACTTTAATATCATGTAAAACATAAGGAGTCCATGACCCCGCCCCGCCCCACCCCCTCCCCCCCTGTTTTATTTAGGCACGTATTCTACAGTGTTGTGTCTAAGTGATGTGCTGGGGTTAAAAAAAACAAAACAACAAAACACCAGAAGTGTCTTTTTAAAGGAAAAAAAAAATAAAGTCCAGGCTCTGAGCAATGGAGTCAATCTCGTGCTTTCGTAGGAACCAACATCATTCCGGGTCCTCCTTCGCAGTATCAGCCACCGGCTCCATCTCCTCTTCCTGTTGCTGGCTCTCCGCCGGCTCCTCCTTGCTCCCGCACTCTTCCTCCTCCTCGTGGATGGCCAGGATTTGGTCGACGGCGTTGCCGAGGCGCCCAAGCTCCTCCTCCTCCTCGGCGATCACCTTCTTCCACATCTCGTGGTTCTCCAGTAGCTGCTGGCTGATCTGACAGAAGACTTTCCGCTGATTTTTTCCGGCTCGTTTCTCTAGCAGATATTAGGGGGGAAAAGAGTGTTTCCAAATACCAGTCCTTCTATAAACATATTTCTTTACAGGCTCAAGCAATACCCGGCCCAGATTTACATTTACCATTTACACAGACAGGTAGATCAGGTGCCGACTTGGGACCAGGACTAATCTCTCAACCGTGTCAAAGTGGTTTTAAAAATGTATGGAAGCGGAGATCTTACGGTAGCCCTCAGAGCCGGTGGAGACGTCTTCCTCAGTTGTGTCGTCCTCCTCCTCCTCTTCATCCGTGTCTCCCCCCTCCTCCTCCTCCTCCTCCACCACCCCAGTGGGCTCCACCCAGCGGCCCGGCATGAGGGCAGCTGATTCGTAGGAGCTGCAAAGCGGCCCCACAATGTGGGTGATGAAGGACTCCTGCAGCTTGGCCAGCTGGGGCGCCGAGCGGTCCATGAAGGGGCTGATGGGAAGGCCCAGACTGGACTCCTCGTCCCCCTGCAGCGGCGGTGTGACCCATGTTAACAAGCCCTGCGTGTGTGCACGCACATACGCTCACACGCGGACGCGCCTACATACAGGGCGGATCAATAACAGGTTCGAATAGTAGTTACAGCTAATAGCTGAGTCCAGTTAATTGTGGGAAGACGACAATGGTCGACGGACAATGGTCACAGCGTGTACGTTAATTATATTTAGGGCCTGAGAGCTCGGACAGAAAAACAACCTGTTGAGATAATGTGCACAGTGCTATCCCCCAGCAAGCATCGCTCCCATATGTGATGTCAGGTCTCAATGTAAATGGACTGCAGCTGGCAAGGTCTCCGGTTGCCACGGAAACAAGCGCGGCTGTCGTCTCCGCACTATGATGTGTGTGTCCCGTGCAGGCAGGTGTTACCCCAAAGTGCAAAACTGATGAATGAAAATGACATCTGAGAACCCGAGGAGATGCCGGGCTTGCTGGGCAGGCTCAGAGGGAGTGAAATGAAATCCGTTCTTGACAGAGAAGGGGCTCTTTGGTGTTGCGACTATAGACCCGCAAAGGCATTGCGGTCCCTTCATTCCGACTGAGAGGGGCGCACAGACAGTGGCGGAAAAAAATAATTATGTGTGCATTTATCCTCACTCTTCGCATTTACAGGCCCTGTCCAATCAGCAGCCTTGTTACTGCCAATGCCTCAGACGCATCTCAGCCAATCTCAGCATTGTTACGGGGGTGCTGCACGACTGAGCGCTGGCTGCCCATCAGTGCTGTTGCCAGGCAGGGAAAGGGCCCGAGAAAGAGACAGGCAGAGAGGGTTTGCAGAGACAGCCGGCGTGTTGGTGGGACAAGGATTGTGCCTGCTTTTCCCTCTAGTCTAGATTTTCATCTAAATTATTCCAGCAGATTCCCAACCCCAGCAGCCTGATCAAAGACGTGCCGCGAGGACCCAGGAGGGAGCCGTCAATTGACCTAGATAATGGTATGGCGTGAGCAACGCACAGGAGCGCGAGGAAAGGGGGCTGCTTCCGGTGAACCGCCAGTCACAGTGAGGGATCTCACGGCGGGAGGGAGCTGTGAATCCACACAAGCCAGTACCGTCAGCCCGCCGCGCGCGGCGCGAGGAGGAGGGGGGAAGGGGGTCACCTGCTGGTAGAACTCGTTGACGATGCCCTCCGTCCACTGCAGGTGGAGCCCCTTGCACTTGAGAGGGCCGTTGATGTCGGCTAGCTTGATGCACATCTGGCAGACCAGCAGCCGATCGTTCTCGTTGGACCAGTCGATGCCCGGGCCCACGTCGTCGCCCACCTGCCGCGTGCGATTCAGCCTTTCTAAACGACCGCTCTTACAACCCATGCATGCAAGTATTCACAGAATCAAAGGCAGAGCCCTGCGTCAAAGACCTCTCATGCAGACAAAGTGTGTGAGACAAAGGTGCTTCTCGTCATCTGTGATCGCGGTACAGCAGTATTACAGGGGGCCAACACAGCACCTATTCATTATTCCTTCAGTCGTTTTTTTTTATGTTTAATCAGTATTTCATCAACTTGCCTTGAAGTCTGGATTCGATGTCTCTGAGGATTACCTTAGCGTTGAACTCGGCCAAGAAGTCGAAATGCTTCTTCAGGTCAGTGGCAAGGATGGCCTCAATGACCAGGAAACGAAAGCGCTTGAACTCCACATGGTCCAGGTTGGCCAGAAAGTTGTACTCGGGCCGGGACATGAAGAGGTTCCAGGCAGAGGCAGCGTGGTGGTTCTCCAGCACAGAGCGGTCATTGTATAGCACTGCCTGCAGGGGGCAACACAGAGCAAAAACACACGTGCTTAAAAGAAAGTCTTGCTCAGACATCGGGCCCCTAAATAGTTTGACTAATATTTATAGCCTGCAGTACATTTATAATACTTGATAAGGCGTTCCATTTTGCAGTACAGACCAATAAAACGGTAGTCACAAATCCAACACAGCATGGAGAATTCCTAAAGCACACAGCAAGAGATTAAAAAGGGGCTTTACTGTACCAATCAATTAAAAATACTGGCAAAAGCGAACCATAAAAACCGAACAGGCAAAGGGTAGAGAGTGATGTGAAACCCAGAAAGTGACAGGCGAATGGTGGGTTTTTTTTAAAGACACAGGACGCACTCCATTGTACAGCGGAATCACCTGCGGGGCGCTAGTGGCCACGAGGAAGGCGTTGGTCCTGCCGGGGTGGTCATAGTCATGCATGGCGGCCGCCACGTACAGGGCCATGAGCTCCAGCGCCGGGATCAGCCCCGACAGGCAGCCGTAGCCGTCCTCTGACGCACTGCTGTACGTCTTGGAGACCAGGAAGCCCATGTGACTGTGGGTGATGCCGCTGTCCGAGTCTGCCCGGGACGAGGGGTGGGGGGTTGGAAAGGCATCAAAACGCAGGCCTCTTTCAGGCACATCCTCCAACCTACGCTCCCTCCCCCTCCAAATCCTCTTACAGCCTGATCAAAGCGGCCCCAGCTACTGTTCACTACCGTGCCCCGGTGCGTCGCGAAAACATGGCGAGGAGTTACAACGCTAATCGGGTTGTGATTTCTTTCCTGTTCGAAAGCACCCGTTTTTAAGGTGCGCCCACCCCCCCCCCCCCGGCTTATAAATGAGGTCACTACCATATGCAGTCCTACGCATGTAAACTCTACCGCAGATGTGATTAAAAAACTAATATTTCCACTGCCGGACTGCCACCTATAAGACTCTTATGTGCATTCCTCACATACCAGAGTCGCTGGCCGAACTGTGGTCATTGATTAGGCTGGGGAGGCCTGGCACGGCCTGCGTGGTGAGGTACCAGACGGCGTGTAGCACGTCTGTGGCATGAATTCGGTTGTGATCTGGGGGAGGAGAAGAGGGAGACTGAGAGAAAACAAGAGCTGCTGTAACACTGATGAGCCACAGGAGGGCACTGTGGAGCATGAGGTTTTGGTCAAGAGAAGAAGCAAGGGATTGGAGAGAGAGAGGGCTCTTATCTCTCTGGAAGTTTATTAGGGGTAATACAATGGAAGCAGTATTGGTTTAAATGTAATTATTTTTCCCACATTAATCTCAGCTAGACAGATAGATCAGTGTTAATAACGTTAGCCCTAAACTGGTCTCGTTTTTGAAAGTGTTTATTCTGAAGATGCTCTTCATTTTCAGTAGCAAAAACATGAAAGACCCATCGGCACGAGTCCCCTGACAAGCCCTGGGCCCAACGGGGCTCAAAATAGCCCTACTCACAGGGAATGTCTCTGTAAAGAGCCCTACTCAAAGAGTATGCCTCTGTAAAGAGTCCGACTCACAGGGGATGCCTCTGTAAAGAGCCCTACTCACAGGGGATGTCTCTGTAAAGAGCCCTACTCACAGGGGATGTCTCTGTAAAGAACCTTACTCACAGGGGATGTCTCTGTAAAGAGCCCGACTCACAAGGGATGCCTCTGTAAAGAGCCCGACTCACAGGGGATGCCTCTGTAAAGAGCCTTACTCACAGAAGATGTCTCTGTAAAGAGCCTTACTCACAGGGGATGTCTCTGTAAAGAGCCTTACTCAAAGGGGATGTCTCTGTAAAGAGCCCTACTCAAAGGGGATGCCTCTGTAAAGAACCTTACTCACAGAAGATGTCTCTGTAAAGAGCCTTACTCACAGGAGATGTCTCTGTAAAGAACCTTACTCACAGGGGATGTCTCTGTAAAGAACCTTACTCACAGGGGATGTCTCTGTATCCATTCTCCAGGGCGTGGAAGTAGTTCATGAACTCCCGCACCGGGATCTTGAAGGTTTCAAAGAGTCCTGTGTCTTCAAAGAGCCTGTAGGAGACCTGTAACACGCAGTGTATAAGACTCAGTAACACACTCTGTAAGAGGCTCATTAACATGCAGTGTAAGAGACCCTGTAACACACAGTGTAAGATACCCTGTAACACAGTGAATGAGACTCTGTAACATAATGTATGAGACCCTGTAACATGCAATGTAAGATACTCAGTAATGCGCAGTGTAAAAAAATCAGTAACATGCAGTGTAGGAGACCCTGTAACACACAGTGGATGATACCCTGTAACACACAGTGTGTGAGACCCTGTAACACGAAACACCTTTCAGATCCCTCAAGTTGCAAACCCAATGATCCTCTCTCTGGGTCTCCATTATCCATTCCTACTGGGCCATTCCCCAGACCTCTGGGTCTCTAACATTTCCTGTCTCTCAAGAAAAAAACTTTCAGGTACATCCACGTGTGTTTACAATCCTACCAGTAGTAAGCGACACCAGGGTTTTCATTCTCTGTGAATAATGACTGTACCGCAATTAGGCGTTCTAGCTATGATAATTCTGTGAACCGCTTATTCACAAAAAAGCAAACAAATAACCGTCAGTTCATCCTTTTGGACAGCAGATGGCACTGGGCTCCTTGTTAACAAGCGAAGCGTTGAAGCACGCGGTCCTGTTTGAACGGTCTTTCCAATTTTGCTACACACAGTTCATTCACCGTGCAATGCTGCAAGAATACGACGCGCCCTAACTGCCGCTTATACCGCAACACCTCAGCCCGCCACTCTCCCCTCTGTGTCCCCAAATAAGTAAATAAATTACGTATTATCTCCCTTCCTCATTTGTAAGCAGATAAGGGAGGTTGCCTCGGTGCGTATTTTAAAGACTGACACCGCTACGGACGATTAGCCACGTTGGTTCGGACATTCATTAATTTATGTCTTTTTCCCTTCATCACTGATGCCATTGCGTTTTTAAAGGTGATCGCACAGCTAGCCTCTACTAGTTTCTTATTAAATTTACCAGAACATTAAAGTGGTGGGATGGAAGGGTTTTTACAACCAACAACTGACCTGAAACGTGACCTCAAATAGCGAGACAACAGCTAACCACAACGTCCACACCCAGTTTGAATAATTAGCTTAAATTGGAGCCATATTTTTTACATGAAGTTATTTTATTGTGTAATTATATTTTATTGTGTTATTTTTGTGTCTTATTCAAGACGTCGACGAACGTCGATTTCTATCTCCATCTGACGACTGACCGATCAGCTTTTCCATGAACTCACAGTTTAGAATTAGAATTGAACCTAATCAGCTGTCACATCATCTCACTGACTGGTGTTAGATTATATGTTAATTATACACTTAATAAAAGCTATGTGAGGTGAACAAAATGCCCCCCTGTCGAAGCTGATTGGCCGCCCGTTCCTAATGTTCTGGCGCCGACCCTGGGGCCCCCACACACCTTAACCTGGCCCTGTACTCAGCATAGAGAGAATTAATGATTTAAAGATGTATTCCCTATATGGGTGTTAAAGTGGATCAAAGCCTCTGAAGCTGGAGCTTTCCGAAGCATATTATAAACAACAATATTAGGGAAACATTTTGTCCTCTTCATCTCATTATCAAACTTTAAAAATCTTTTTTTCTTTTTCTTTTTAGATATTTACAATCACTGAAATTAAAGGTGATTGCAGGTTCCTCAAGGCAAGTGGTCATATCTCACCTCTGCCCTTCAATCACCCTGCGAACAGCGTGAGATCACCTCCTGCTGGACTGATTGGTTAAAATAGCTGACCCACGGCTCCTCTGATTGGGTCAGTCCGACTGTGGGACGGGCCGTACTCACCTGGCTGAGGATGCGACCACACTTTCCGTGGGTCTTCTCCACCAGGCTGAAGATGGGAAAGTTCCAGTTGTTGAGCTGCCTCATTAGTGGGTCCAGCTTGTCCATCAGCAGGGGTTCGGGAGCCAGGATGGGCTTGTCCTGTGGGCCAGGGAGCGCATCGGCCAGTCTTGAGTGACAGACACATTGAGGTCTACAACAATAGCTTCTTATAGTTCTGGGTGCAAACTATTTTCACATATTCCCCAACACTGAGGCATATAAGCTCTTACTCAACAAAATACCTGTATAAAAGGCTCTGTTCTTCTACCTTGTGGTACTGAGACCTACACTCCCATCGAAAAATGGCTGTAAAAAACTGTATCTCTCAACCCATGTGCCTCCGCTATTAAGCAAATGGATTGTAAAACACGGCATTCACGTCAGGTTCAGGTTACTGTGTCGGCGCTAACCTGACATTCACTGAGTCAGAAATTCTGAATGGTTCAAACCCATGACCAGCTAATTAAAACGGATTAACGATTAACCGTATATTACTGGCGTGTAAACCAAGACGTGCGTGTCGCCCGGGTGTGGTGTACCTCTGGGGCCATCAGGGGGTGCGAAAGGACGCTTCCCGAGCGGTGGGTCCTGCAGCCGGCCGGCTGCCCGGTGCACTCCCCGTCCCCGTCCTCATTCTGTGCAACGTCGCTGCCGGCGCCGTTGTTGGTCTCGTGGGCGGTCTCGTGGTCAGGCGACGCCACCGCCACCTCATCTGGCGGCAGAGCGAGGGGAGACGGCGTGAAGGCGCGGCCACCGCGTACGTTTACCGACTTTGTCACGCTTCGCCAATGAGCCGCTTGGTTGGACGCGCGTTCGTGCTCAGCTGGGTTTCCTGATGTTCCCGCTGACCGCTTCATTAGGCGAAACTGTACCTTTTGTGTGAGAGTATTCTTCTCTAGCACCTGAAATTCTGGCATGAGTGTTTAAGGGAAGAAGCAACCCAGAATGTGGAGGCACCATACTTACCTACCCGATGTATTCGGTCGCCTCTATCCATTGACCCCCCAATATGGAGTAGCTTATTGTAGGGCCTTCCACAGCTGAGAAAAGGGAAGAGGTCAAAGGTCAGAGATTTGAGGAATGGTGGGGTTTGTGGCTAGACTGAGGTACGCAGGGAAATGACTGTGGCTCTTACGAGCCCAGTGCACAATGAAGAACGTTGTCCCAGCCATTAAAACCAAGTTAATATAAAAGTTTGACAACTAGGGGTTTCACAGTGGGCACTGAGACAGCAGCTCCTGCTCAAAGCCAGATCGAACCGTTCCACCCCGACGCTGTCAGACACACAGAAAACGCATTGAAGAAACGATTGCAATATCCTGGTAGCACACAAGCCCGTTTTCGGGGGAACCGCTGAGGCGGGGATTTACCGAGGTCCCAAATCGACATGACGGTACATCGCGTTACGTTCTGAACCCGAGACCCATTCCACCGGGCAGTTCTGCGGTCCAAACCCACACCATGAGCACAGTCAGCCGAGACCAGCCGCTTAGATGCCATTGTCCAGACTTCTGAAAGACCATCTTACCAGTTTCACGTGGAGAGAAACATCTGTAGTCTAATCCACAACCCGTGTACCTCCCCAAAGCTAAAAGGAATACTAGGGAAAGAAGAAAACTCAATTTGATCACACGGCTTGGAGATGATCCTTCACACATCAGTGTCAGAGGCTGGTGCAAATAATCTTTTGTCCTGATCATCTAAATCAGATTGGATTTTGTCTGAACTGAGTTAAACAACTAGATACAGACGTGCACTAACATAATCAACGGAATAGTCCATAAAAAAAGAGATTTCTTTATCATTAAGAAAACACGCTTAAGCACACACATCTCCTGTACATCCAGGAGAGAACTGTGACCGACTGTCTGTTTTGTTGCCAAGCACGGGCAATAGTACATGGTGCATACTTTGTCTTTGATGTTTCACCATCTGGCACAAGTTGTGACAAACGGATTGTTGGTCTCCTACTGTGCCCTTCAAGGGGTAACTAATGGAATGCAAGAAGGGTGCCAGAGGGGGAAAAAATACTCGTTCAAAAAATTAATGAACTCGCTTATTAACAATTATATTGGGTGGGAGGTAGGGAGGAAAAGCTACATTCTTTAGGCACAAGAACCCCAGGCATTTTGCATGGCTGCTATTCCAGAATGATCCTCGAGATGAATGAGAGCGGCGACGCCGACTGGGGTTTCAGGATGTGTGAATTCAGGCAGTGTCACTGTAACTGAGGTAGTCCCGGGGAGCCAGACGGATGATGTCACTGAGGTAAGTCTCCACAGCTTTAGACTACCATCTGTTGGTTGTGTCACAACTCATAGAAGCAGGCAAAATAATTGGTCCACGAGAGAGAGGGAGAGGGAGAGAGAGAGAGAGAGAGAGGTAGAGAGAGAGAGAGAGAGAGAGAGAGAGAGAGAGATACAGAGACAAAGAGAGGGAGAGGGAGATGGGGAGTGAGAGAGAGGGAGAGAGAGAGAGAGAGATACAGAGACAGAGAGAGAGAGAGAGAGAGACAGAGAGAGAGAGAGAGAGATGCAGAGAGAGATGCAGGAGCTACTGCTCGGTCTCCTGCAGTGAGGCAGTTTGTAGAGGCAGTGGCAGTGTGGAAAGCAGACAGGGGCAGTGATTAAGCTGATCCACGCTGTGACTCAGAACACACTCGCACACATCCCCAAACCACACATGCCCGCACCGCGGCCACACACCAAGCCCAGGCACAACGCCTGGAACCAAAAGAAAGCGTACCGTGTCGGTTCAGTTCTGACACTCTGCCCCTCGTGGTTTCAGTCCATTCCCTGCGGACTCGCTGACACCAATTTTAACGTTTAACGTTATCGGTCGCAGTTCGACGGCGACCCGAAACCTAGATCCGCAGTGTCTCCGGTCCTCACCACGGAGCGCTCCGGTCCTCACCACGAGGGGATCCGTCTGGGTTGAGGCGCGAAGCCGAACCTCCTCAGTGGTGGTTGTGGCAGTGAGCGCGGCGCAGCGGGTAAACAGAAGCGCAGACGTCCTGCCACAACGCCGGCTGCCAGGTGATGGACGCGTGTTATTAAACACTCAGGACCCCAGAGCATTCTGGTAACCCGAGCTGATCTCTGGCAGAGTGCCGTTATCGCTGGTTATTTTCTCTTTGTTGCTCTTTTTTTGTTTGTTATTCAACCTTGGAGGGACTTTCTGCTAATCTGCTTGAAACCATTTTTCAAACAAACACAAAACGGGCCAGCTGTTGTTTGCACCACTTTCAGTTTTTCAGATTTTGTGTTTCAGATTCTCCTTTTTGTAGTTCTTTTTATTTTCGCGGGTTGACCGTACAAACACCCATAAGGCACGGTCAAAGTTTCAAAACAAATCTGTAAAACACAACAAACGTTTGAATGTACCCTGTCAACAGTGGTCGAGAAACCAAGCCCTCAAGACCACCCCTGCAAAAGGCAAGAGTCATTACTGGGACTTGTACAAAAGACTCTCACTGTGTCAGTGTTGAGACTCTCACAGTGTCAGTGTTGGGAAGGGAGAAAATCTAATCTAGAACAAGGCCTAGTGATTTTCCCCTTCAGACCAACACAGACTCGCACACACAGGCTTCTCGTCATGCCGAACGCGCATGGAAAAACAGAACCGGGCCCCGCAACTCTCTCGCGGGACCCAAAGCTCTCCCGTTCTGCTCGTCGTGAGATTATTCTGCAGTGTACAATAAACCCCTGATTGCCCACACTTTTTCGCATTCGCTGCATCAATTTTCCGCAGCTTTTCGCATTTAGCGATTCAGGAAGAGGACGGATAACTGTTGGTTCCAAGGCCAAATGAACAGCCAGCAACCAGGCCCATTACTTCCTACTTGCAGTAATCTACATTGCCACCTCACACAATGAGAACGCGCCCGGGTG
>JAOYSI010000023.1:123978-163688 GCA_025775065.1 Hiodon alosoides | reverse complement strand
TTTTTTGCAAACTGGGTTTTTGCCATCAGTCCAAAAAATCCGCGAACCGGGTCCCCCCCCCCCCCCCCCCCCCACTCCCCGACCCTGTCATTCTCTCTGTTCAGGCTTGCCTCACGGCCCCCAGGGATTCGGTAGCCAGCTGTACCAGACACCTGTCCCCAGCTCAGCTGCTCCACAGGTGGCCTTCCCCGGACAAGCAGTCCCCAGTGTGACTCTGACTGTTTCAAGGACACCCCAAAGCCAACCCCTCCTGGCCCCCCAGTACCAAAACCCCTCAGTGACTGTGGCTTCCAGCGGAGTGGCGAGAAGCCTAGTTTCTGCCCCCGTATCAGCTCCTGTCTGCCTTTCGGTCCCCCCTCACGGCGTCCACCAGCCCCAGCCTTTGCACCACCACGTCCCTGTCGTCACATCAGGAGGGACTGCCGGCGTGGTCCAGCAAGGCCTGCCCCAGTCCCACATCCCGGCCGGGCGGCTGCAGAACACCTGTGTGCCTGTCGCTGCCTCTGTCTCATCTATGCCCTCCCAGCCCGTCCCGGTGCCCCCTCCGCCAGGATCGTCAGGCCAGCAGCCGGAAGCGGTCGTCCTGGCGCCCCAGCAGTACGTGGCCGCCTCCACTCCATCTTCCGCGCTGCAGAGCAACTTCCAGGGCTCTCGGGTGACCTTCCAGAACATCGCTCCTAAGCCTTCCCAGCCCTTGCAGCCGCCGCCGGCCCCTCAGCCCCAGGGCATGGTCATCGTTAGCCCCAAACCGCAGCCAAACCAGGCCTATGCACCAGCCATCCATCAGATCCTGCTGGCCAATCCTTCTACCATTCACGGTGCTCAAGCCGTTCAGTTGGCTGGGCAACCAGGCGCCGCCCCTTCTGCCTCCCCCTGCTCTCCACAGGGCAGTCAAATGTCCCAGGCCCTTGGGGGATCCTCCCCAGCAGCATCCCAGGTACAGGGGCCGCCCCCCACGGTCAGTCACATGCTCTCGGTCAAGAGGCAGCAGCAGCAGCAGCAGCACCACCTCCCAGCCCCCCCAGCCCCTAGTCAGCACTCACCCACAGAGTCCAGTTTAATTAAGCAGCTACTTCTTCCAAAGCGAGGCCCTTCAACTCCGGGAGGGAAACTCATTCTTCCTGCTCCCCAGATCCCTCCCCCGAACAACAGCGGAACTTCTAGTCCCCAGTTGGTGTACCAGGTAGCTAACAGTCAAAACCCAGGTTTTGGCATACAGGGACCCTCGCAACCCCAGCAGCTGCTGGTTGGCCAGCCCAACGTACAGCTGGTCCAGAGCCCACTGCAGCCCCAAGGGGCTGTTCAGGCTGTCCCCATTTCCAACCTACAGTTGCTCCCTGGACAGCTGATCACAACAAGTAGCCCGGCTGCCATCATTCAAGGTACTCCAGTTAATCAGATGACCTTTACGGTTGTGCCAAATGCGGGGTTCGCGGCAGCGGCTGCGGTCGGTCAGGGGAGCTCTTCGCAGGTCACGGCTCCGGCTGGCCTCACGCTCTGCTCTTCCCAAGCGCTGAACCCGGCGCAGCCCAGCCCGACCAGTCTGGTCCCCACGCCGCCTTTCAAGGGGGACAAGATCATCTGCCAAAAGGAGGAGGAAGCGAAAGACGCAACGGGACTGCACGTTCACGAGCGCAAGATCGAAGTGATGGAGAACTCCACCCTCGTGGAGGGGGCCGCCAAAGCCAGCAACGGGGATTCCACAGAGGCTGAGGCCCCTGCGGCTAAGCTAGTTAACGGGAAGAAGCACGCGGACTGGAGTCTACCTCCTTTAACCTCAGGGAAAGGCCAGTCGGGGGCCAGCCAGTGCACAGAGGCGGCTAACGGCCCCCTGTCCAGAATTAGCGACTGCCCACCCAACGGGGTGGAAGGGACAGGGCAGCCGGACGCTCAGGAGGCCAACAGCAACCCGAAAAAGTACCTTGCGAATGGGACCTGTGACTTTGAGAAAGTTGACGGTTCTCATTTCAGCAAAAACATTCCAAATCGCAAAGCTTCCAGACACTTGGGGAACGGCGAGATTCTCCGCCAGCGGTCACAGGAGATCACGGACCCCCTCTGGCGAGACGCTGCCAAAGCCGGACCGCCAGAGCGGGTACATAACGGGCCCCTGCCCGTCTTGAGCGAGCAGGCGGAAGAAACACACTCTGCCTGCCTTAAGGGCGCTAGCAGTAGCCCCGAGCTCTCCAACGGTCCGGTCGGGCCAGCTTTGGGTTCAGACGGGCCTCCTCAGCAGCCACAGCAGCAGGCTGCAGTGCTGTTCTTTCAGGCCTCGGGATCCGCTCCAGCGTCCGGCGCCAACTCGCCCGCGGTCGCCGCGCCCGAGCCGTTGCCCTCCAACGGCTCGGGCGAGAGCAGGGGTGTCAAGAGGTTCGCTGAGGAGACGGACAGAGGGGCGATTTCGGGCATACCCAATAAGGTTGGGGTGCGAATAGTGACAATTAGCGACCCAAACAATGCT
Source organism: Hiodon alosoides (assembly GCA_025775065.1). Lineage (NCBI taxonomy): Eukaryota > Metazoa > Chordata > Actinopteri > Hiodontiformes > Hiodontidae > Hiodon > Hiodon alosoides. The sequence continues at coordinate 161,227 of JAOYSI010000023.1, read as the reverse complement.
GGCTGTAGTGCCACCATGGTAGCTGTGCCCGCAGGTGCTGACCCGAGCACAGTAGCTAAAGTAGCAATAGAAAACGCAGCTCAACAAAAACAGAATCTGCCTTCGCTTGTGCAGGCAGTCGTTTCCCAGGTAAGTTTTTAGTCATTAATTAATTAAGTTTGTTTTGTCATCCTCCGGTCTGCGTTTTCAGGAAAACGACTGCTAATTTCAGGCTAAGGTGATCTATGGTGCTTCAAAAACAAGTGTTGGAACTTAGAACTTGGACATATTTTGTGGTCGTCAGCCGTTCCTGGTCCTGGAGTTCCCCCAACCTCAGTACTGTGAGAAAAGACTTGCTGTTTAGTTGATCAATAATTCCTGGTTGATTTTAGTCTTCCAGGAAGAGGATTGGGAACCCCTGGTATAAAACACATAGCGTTTCATGACAACGCACTAACGCCTTCTTCGCTTAGCACTTAAGAATGTCAAATGAGTGTTCGAGGTTTAGCAAAATGTCTAACAATGCCTTTTCATATTCATCAGTTAGCTACAGAGGGGTGATAATACGATACTTAAACCAATAGGGTGTCTTCCAATATCTTTTGGCAAACACTGTAAATGTACAAAACTGGTTTAAAGTTTTTTTATATATATAATAAAACTGGTTCAATAATGTTTCTTACAGTTTATATGAATTTCATATAACCCATCAACTTCACCATTCTATACTGGAATGGTTTTTGGTGAACTTGTTCATTAAGGGAATTATATATAAATGTATTATTATAATATTTTTAAATCACTGTGTAGAGCTTCCTGACTTATGTAATGCTGAACCTTTAATTTGGTGAAATGGTGGTTATCTGGTAAACGGAATGCGTTTCTTGGTAAAAAATTGGTGTGTGTATTTTTTTTGTATAAGTTTTAATGTATAATGTATTTATAATTGCGGTTGTTCTTGAGCAAGGCCAGCTTGGGCTTTGGAAACTTTCTTTGATTGTCATCTACATGTCTCACAATATATGATCCAGATATTTAAGTGATCATCGGTATATTTCTGTGTTTATACTGTACTTAAGTACTTAAACATAATTCAGTCTTTAATCAACAACCTTTTAAAAAGCTTTGTTCTGTTTGTGAAATATTTCGACCTACTATGAAAAACTAGAAATGTTTTGGGAAATGGTATGAATTTTGAGGTTTTTTGTACAGTCATTAATACAAGCATTTGTTATTTTTAAGAAATTTTTAAAAGTTAAACTTTTTTTTTTTTTTTTGAATAGCCTTCATCGGTAGCTTCTCCGCCTCCACCTTCACTACCGACGCAGACTGGTTCAGTGAGTCCCAGCTCGCCTCTGGTACCGCCAGCTCCGGTGGAACCATCAGAACCAGCCAGGAAGCCGGGACAGAACTTCAGATGTCTCTGGCAGTCCTGTAAACGGTGAGCTGAGCTTGGTGCTGGTGTTGATAGTCGCTTGGGTTTAAAGTAGGGTTTTGGGCTCTATTCGCCGTTGATGTTGACAAGAATACATAAAGTGCAGGCTTAGTTTATACATTTATTTTTGGTTGTGTCATTTGTAAATGGGCTGTAAAAACCCCAGTTTAGCAAAGCCCACATGTTAGTGGGACAGTAGTCCGTCCCTGTACTTTAAGTCTTGATCGATTTAATTTCCTTGTGTTATTAGCATTTATAGGAAACTGTATCTGGCAATTATTTTTTCAGGTGGTTCGAGACCCCATCACAGGTGTTTTACCATGCGGCGACCCAGCACGGAGGGAAGGAGTCGTACCCGGGACAGTGCCTCTGGGAGGGCTGTGAGCCGTTCCCCCGCCAGCGGCTGTCATTCATCACTCACCTGCAGGTAGGTAGCGTAGCGCTAAATGGTGGCCACCCCAGTATTCTCTCTAGAACTTCCATCTCATGGCCCGTCTTCTTCCTCCAGGACAAACACTGTTCCCGGGAAGCCCTGCTGGCTGGTCTCAAACAGGGAGAGCAGCCACAAAGCAACCAGAAATCTTCCAAGTATGTCCTTTATTTATTATACTGAAGCACTGGTTTTGCACGCTTTTTCCTGGACGTTTGTCCTGCTCGGTTCTGTGGAGGGCAATTGGCCGACAGAAGTGGTTCTTCTCCCCCATTCTAGCGAATATGGCCACGATTTCTCCTCGGCCAATTAATTACTGACCTCTACTGTCTGCATGGCACTCCACGAGGAGCCAGTGTCAATGGAAACCTTTTTAAAGTGATTTATGGTCCAAAACATCCTAAACAAAATTGTTGATCTCTTATATAGTTGTGTACTTGCCTGTTTCCATGCTAATTGTGCTGTAAGATATCGGCACAAATGTAGCCAATTATCTTTATGTGACCATCATCCTGTCATACCTCATTGGCTATCAAGATTTATTAAACTATTTTGTATGTCAAGACCTTGGGCTGTGAAGAGAAAAAAAATTCTCACTCCCTCGTGTTTTTTATTTATTTTTTTGGCAGGCCTTTGCCAGTGCCAGGCGGTGCTCCTAGCCCCAGAGCACAGAAGCCAATCGTCAATCACCCCAGTGCTGCCCTCATGGCCCTGAGGCGAGGATCTCGGAATTTAATGTTCAGGGATTTCACTGTGAGTTCGTCCTAATATCATCTCGACACAGGTCGCGTTTGTGTGTCTCGAAACCTTTCGGTTTAATGCTTTCTGTTCGTGAAATAAGCATGTGACATGTTTCCTGTTAATGTTTGTGATGCTTCTGGACCAGTAATGTATTTTGTGATAGTTAATTTTTGTAAGTATTGTAGACATTTTAAACAATTTTCTGCTAGCTTTTTAAAATGTCTGCAGTGTGCCAAGGAATTACAAACTAATTTAAACTCATTTTGTGTACACAGGATGATAAGGAGGGTCCGATAACCAAACACATCAGACTGACTGCTGCCTTAACATTGAAGAACATTGCAAAGTACTCGGAGTGTGGACGACAGTAAGTCCAAAAACTTGTGCTCGATTGCCGGTCAGGATGTTGTTTTTATTTACCTTAAAGCGACGGCGATCTTTGGTTACGGGATGTTCTTTCTTTTGCTTTCCACAGGTTGGTGAAACGGCACGAAAGCCACCTGTCTGTGCTGGCGCTGAGCAACATGGAGGTGTCCACCACGCTCGCCAAATGCCTTTACGAACTGACTCACGCGTTGCAGGCATGAGCCGGGACTTTCCCAGAAGTCTGCTTCTCTCTCCCGACCAATCATAAGAGCCCAATCCTTAAAGAGGGATACAAAAACAAAACGTGTTGTCGCTGAAGGAGTGGGGCATTCTACTGGCTGGCATTCTAGAACAGTTCTCATGTGCTTACTTCAAGCAGTGAAGGTACCCCCCTTGTCCTTTCCACAGACTGCCACAGGATCTTCCACCAGCCATCCATGAGGGCCGTTACAAACTCACTGTGGGCAAACTCCTTAGTAAGCCACACGATCCATACTTTACAATCAAACAAAGGTTTTTACTCCCAACCCAATACAAGCACATTTTTGTAAGCCCGGGATGGTTCGCCTAAACTGGTTTGCATTTCAGTAGTTTGAAGCCTGTAGGGTATTTGGAAAAGAGTGGGTGGGGGGGGAGTTGTGTTTCTCTTTAAAACTTGGTAGCTTGGTTTTCTTACTTGAGCCAATATATTTTCACTTATTTATTATTGAAATTAAAACCAATATGATGAAATAAAAACTCTGTAAATATTTGTGAATATATGCGTGTATGTGTGTATATATGTATATATGTATGTATATGTATATGTATGTACGTATTTCTGTATATATACATATACGTATACATATAGACATAAAAAAGGATTAATTTACATACTGCTGCAGCCACGTGAGAACATGCTCTCTGGAGTCGTAGAAACATTACTTCGGTAGGTTTGGATAGGTTTGTTTTTTAAAAGATCCCTGTCACTTGTATGAAATGTGATTATATACTCAGCAGTGGATGAATGTTCTTAGATAAAACTGTAAATACTTCTGCAAAGGTACTGCTGCTGTACAGTGAGTGGGGAACAGTTTTTGTGGGATTTTTTTTTTTGTATTATAATACCTTGTAGAACTCATTTTGCTGGCTGAAAGAGTATGAAATAATATATCATGTCATTTTTGTAGAAGAGAAACTATTTCAAGGTATTTTTGCCCCCAAACATGTATTCACTGTAAACGTTTGTCATTGTACAGGCACAGTGCCTGTACACAGTTCTTTTTGTATTTGTAAATTGGTTTAAATACATGGAGTTTTATACAGGTTTTTTTCCTGTGTTATATTTGCTTTATGTGCAGGTATGATATTTTCTTCACTACTTTTTCTATCCTAATATAGCGTGGAGTTTTATTGTACTATTTTTTAATTCTTTATACCATGCCACATTCCGGCTTACAACCCCAAACAATGTGTCTACAGCGTGGTGTGTGTGTGTGTGTGTGTTTGTGTGTGAGAGAGAGAGAGAGATAAATTTATAACAGCCTGTTTTAGCTCCAGCCCTGGCTCCTCACCCCATCACCATTTCTGCTGTGTCAGTAGGGTGTGCGATATGAATAGACCTAAACAGTCTGTTATAGATTGGCTTTATTTACTTTGGTGACTGTTTATAGTTTTTAAATAAAAGACTGAACATTTTCTTTTGGTCTTCCTTTTTTCTTTTTTGGAAGATAACTGGGACAATGTGCTAGAAGCTTTTAAATGGCCAGGATTATTTTCCATATTAACTTACATATTTTGTCATTTTGCCTCAGTAGTTAACATGGTGCATAATCTTGTTTACAAATATGTTGTACTGAAGTCAGTATTTGCAATCTGAAACTAATAGCGAATTAACACCGGCTCAGTTTATCGTATTAAAGGTGTAATCCTAATAGAGTTCACCTTTATTCCACTTGGAGCACATTGTAAAGTTTTACCCTGTGATGCATCAAGCTCGTCACACTGGCTGGCGTTTAGTTGGTTAGGTCATATGTATAACTGTAGTCTTGTCAATTAGGCCGAATAAAAATATGGGGGTACAACAGACCACATTTGGTTCCACACTTAAATCGAGTGTGTGCACATGAGCGCGATGTGTTTGGAAGAAAAGTGTATGTCAAACTTTAGACATCAAAACATCGGATGTTTAATTTTGCCGACTTGTATGTTTAAAAAAAATAATATAGAAAGAAAATCCTCTAAAGTCGGATCCAGCAATTAATATGCTGCTACTTCGTTTACGTTGAATCAAACAAAAGATTTGAGCTTTCATTGATCAGAGAGGCGTTTTCGGTATTTACTGCGTGAGCGTTGTAATCATGTTTTTTAGCTTTGAGTCGTCAGACCCTGTCATTTAATCCCTTAGTAGCGGTTTAGACGACGCTCATGGTTCTGGCGATCTTACTAATAGAATACTAATTTTTAAACATCATCCTGGCCGTCTTCTGTGCGAATGAAACGCGCGCGAGGGAATGGGAAATTCTTATCGAGTGAATTTATTGGATGATGCGTCTAAGCTCGGAATCCCATCTTTACGTCATTGCCCTTATTCGGTTTGGAAAGTAGTCATGCGAGTCCCCATGGATAATTCCCTGAATGCGTCACACATCTCTCAACTTCTAACGACTGACAATAAATCGGGTAAAATTTCGTTGTGAAGGTCGCGTGTTTCTGAGACTATAGATTTAAATCTCGTTCCTAGGTCACTTTGTTTACAACTTCCGTGTGTCAAATATTTTGATAGTATTTTGATGTTTATATTACATAGATATTTTTGATTTTTGATTGCGTTTATTTTTTCCAGAAAGGAAAAACCGTGTCGACATCAAGCAACGACATTTATCAGTTTCCATTCATCGAGTTTGGATGTAGTAAAGGGGTCTTGAAGATTTTTTGCAAACATTTTTATTGGGGGGAATCGAACCCCGGTCTCCCGCGATTATATATGATATAAAATGGACCACCTTAGAGGGGAATCGAACCCCGGTCTCCTGCGTTCTGCGAGGTTTAAAAAAACTGCCAAATTTCTATTGGGTTGCAGTCCGTTACAGCTATTCGCGACTGGCCCCCGCGTGACAGGCGGGGATACTCACCACTATACTAACGAGGACTAGACATTCGTCATTGAAGTACATGGCCAATTTTTAGCTAAAGTTTTAAATTTAATTTTTAGGTAAACCGTATTTCCACCACGGATGCAATGTATTTGTGACCACAACACCCTTTCGGCCCCTTTCTTATATATCAATTAATTACAACAACTTGTACGAAGGGCAGTAAAAACATTTTCTGCTTCGTCGGAAAAGAAGCTAAACAAGTACAGCCCCTTTCGTTCATCTGAGACAAGAACGTAGGAAAGAGATCTGTGGACTGGAGGCATGAGACCAGCAGGTGGAGGCGATTCCCTGCCCACAACACCTGTAAGTAGGGCACATATTCTCCTGCAGAATTATCTGATTTATTTTCTATTTATATAAATAGCTAATAGTATTATGATTAATTGCTGTCTCATTTCAGTAGAAGTACATGTTAATAATGGTTATAGTGTGCGCTGTATGAAACATCTTTTTCAATTTCAGATTGTTTTTGAATTGACGTACGGAAAAAAAATGGTATCACATTGTATCATGCCAATTAGGCATTCGAAATCGTAGTTGATTCGCCCGTTGCATAGAGATTCAAGTAACTAAACAATTGGTTTGATTTGAGGATTCATTAGACGAACCATTGTCAATGACATACCACGCGCTGTGATGTCTTTATATTCCTCTAGGTGGAACTATACACCGGAGGGGACGAGTTTAAATAAAGTTGTTTTACGTATTGATTGCTGGATAGTGTTCAACAATTTTTAAACTATATGATATTACACTCCATCACATTTCTCGACCCTTCTGCAGTAATTTCGCATATGTTTACATTATTCTTAAGCTGCTTTAAATAACATTTTGTTGCCGATGTCATATTTTTTACGTTAATTATGTATATTTATTCAGATTTCTTGTGTCGAAATGTCTAAGCATTAGACGAAATTTGCTCTCATGGCGGGGTTTCCCGTCTCTGTGAACGAATATAAGGGCGCTGAAATAGAGTTACTGGGGTGCAAAAATTACCCAAAGCGATTTTACAAATAATCAAAATCCTAATTAACTTTGTCAGGATGTGAAGACGTAAATAAACCAGTTGAGCCACCGATTTCTGTCCTGGTCAACTAAAAATATTTTTATATAATTGTATATACGTTTTTTTAAACATGTTACAATACTGATAAATTACAGAAAGTTAGTACGTTTTAGATTATATTTACGGAAAAGCAACACGGTGTCAAATAGGCCTACTGCAGACAGAATAAACTCCACCAATGTACTATTTAATATGTATACACTGTTATAATTTCAAAACAAACCTGCTGAAACTCAATATTTGCTTTGACACGCGTGTGATTTTGGTGCAATGCGAATTATCTCCAGTCATTCCGTCCGTCCTCTCTCTCTCTCTCTCTCTCTCTCTCTCTCTCGCTCTCTCTCTCTCTCTCTCTCTCACACACACACACACGCGCGCGCACTTACACACGCAAACCTGTGAGCAGCATCCTCCTCGGTCCTTCATTGCCATAACAACCAATCGACGAACCTATGGCAAATTCAGCGTGGTTCAATAATAGCTCTCTCCTTATAATAGACTGAATTTTGACTGAATAGCCTGCTAAGATTTTGTATTTTTTGAATGTAGAAAGAAGAACTTGGAAAGAGCTTCCCGCTAAAAAAACAAAAAAAACAACGTGACATGTTCTGCTGAACACTTTCCGTAAAACCGATTAGCGGGCCAAACTGCAGGTGCCTGAGAGAAAGCTTGGGTTCTTCAGGGCGGAAGGCTTAAGTGAAATTGCTAGATTAGAAATAAAATAATTGAGGGAGTTGAGCAGGGCCGCAGTGACATCAACAAAAAAGCAGGAAGTGCCCCTCGAAGCGTGGGATTCGCTAAAGAGGAATTTGAAATATCTGGGTTTACCCGGTTCCATCATGGCTAAGGAGAACGGCGAGTCCGGGAAGGAGTCGTGGAAAAAGCAAGTAGAGGACATCAAGAAAATATTTGAATTCAAAGAGATCCTTGGAACGTGAGTAAATTTTAAAAATAACACTGTCAAATAAATAGCCTTTGTCATTCATAATTAAAATGATACTTAAGTAATCCCGTGTTACAGCTGACCCCACGAAACTTTCTGCAAAAAATAGAACTGCGCTCTGTAACGCATATTGCAAACCAATGTACACTTCGAGTTTAATAGCAACATTTTAGCAGGTTTGACCACATTTATGAATGCCTGAAATACAAACGTTTAGTGTTTCTCAACTACTCATCTACTGCGATCCTCACTGAATTACGAACGTGACTGGATCCATTGCGTCTTCGAGCGTTGCGGTAGTGATGAGACGTAGTGGTTGTTACGTTGTTATAAATAATGGGGGGTTAAATGCGCGGTCATGGCCCCTTGTTTTTTGAATAGTCTAAACTATAGTTGATGAAATTGCCACCCTGAATGGTTAAATTGCTACGGAAACTTTAACCCATATTGTATAATATACCGCAAACCTTTGAATTTACCTTGCCACTGCAATATTATTTGTGCCGAAGAGTGATTCTCATAGATCGGGTCGAACTCGGGGATCGCATTGTTTTTTTGTGTGTGTTTTTTTATAGATAGCGGAAGCCTTCCGGAATAGGTCTGTTGTCGACATAGGCTGCATAATGTTTTCCTTATTATTTGTAAAATTGCCCAATATTTTAAAGATGAGCACTTGTATAATGATGTGCAACCCAGTACATAAAGGGTTTTTATGAATTATTTTTTCCAGTGTCTACCGATCCCACTCGACGTAGATTCGGTTATCCTACTTATGCCCGTTTGCAACTCAAATTGATGCCACCTCTTATTGTGACCAGGCAATTCTTTCAATCCAGTTGGCATGAGAGATGTATGTCAGATTTCAAGCCAAGTTGACCAAGCAGTTTATCGAGGTTTCTCTCCTATATGTGTAATGTAAAAGGCGTAAGGCATTCATTTAAAAAGTCTATAAATGTAATCATTGATACCTGCTATTTTTGTGTATATTTAGAACACACCAGGGAATGGTGTTAATATTGTCGCAAAACCATAATCACAAATAAATACAAATACTGACATCAGAGCAAACCGATTCAATGATGGCGTTTTGGAGTTCAGAACATGGTTCTCAGGTAGGCCTTGATTAACTGCCCTAATTATTTTCACCAGAATTGAGTTATTTCCCCTGACTCAGCAAGCACTTCAGGTCTGAAAGCTGTCTGATCTTCAAAACCATTGCTTTCCCTCCTTTATGTGCAGTGCAAGAGGTCCACTTGTGACTAGATTAGCTTCACCTAGCTTCACCTGCTCTTAGCAGGGGTTCAAGAAAGAACCAGTCGTACTGGAAACTCTTTTGGACCTTAAATATAAAAGAGTGTGGTCCAAGCCCCTCCCTAGATTGCTTGGGAGTTTTAACGGTCTCAGCCCTTGTGGACTGACTTAAAGTCCCTCTTAGGGTCATGGGTTATCTTCAGATTCGGTAACGTCTTACTGTTACACCTTAGGGACTGAAGTAAGTGTGGGAGTAGGAGCTCGCCATCCAGCTCATGTCATTGGCTGATGTGGATGGGAAGAGCCCCACCAGGGCCTGGGGTTGGAGAAATTGGCTGGGCTTCTCTCAGCGTGTTGCTAATCAGCATCTCCTATAGGCTTTTCTGACACCTGCTTCTGCTGTGCTGGGTGCTTCTCTGTTTCATCTGGCCATGTTGTTCGCTTGCTTTGAAGTTCTGTTGAAGTTGTGGAGAGACATTTATCCTGGTGTCTCCTTTTGTTTTCATATTCCATGTTTACCTTTCTTCTTGGGACACCTGAGTCGACGTTAAGGGAAACCTGAAAGCTTTGGAAACTCCACAAGTGCTTTTCTGGTGTCGTTCTGAAGGTGAAGTAATCTCGTGATCGGCAACCCTCCCCCACCGCCAGCTTTATCAAATCTCCCACACTAAGCTGTATTACAGCTGTTTGCCTGGGGGAAGTACAGTGTGTGCTTCAGTGCCGTGAAGCTTAGGAACAGCGTTGACCGCATGGCTGCTCCCCTGCTGCAGTCTGTTCAACAGCAGCACGTCCCTGCAGAAGCGTGTCCCATCTGCAGTCTGTTCAACAGCAGCACGTCCCTGCAGACGCGTGTCCCAGCTGCGGTCTGTTCAACAGCAGCATGTCCCTGCAGACACGTGCCCCCAGCTGCAGTCTGCTCAACAGCAGCACGTCCCTGCAGACGCGTGTCCCAGCTGCAGTCTGCTAAACAGCAGCACGTCCCTGCAGACGCGTGTCCCAGCTGCAGTCTGTTCAACAGCAGCACGTCCCTGCAGACGCGTGCCCCCAGCTGCAGTCTGCTCAACAGCAGCACGTCCCTGCAGACGCGTGTCCCAGCTGCGGTCTGTTCAACAGCAGCACGTCCCTGCAGACGCGTGTCCCAGCTGCAGTCTGTTCAACAGCAGCACTTCCCTGCAGACGCGTGTCCCAGCTGCAGTCTGTTCAACAGCAGCACGTCCCTGCAGACACGTGCCCCCAGCTGCGATCTGTTCAACAGCAGCACGTCTCCTCTGCAGACGCGTGTCCCAGCTGCGATCTGTTCAACAGCAGCATGTCTCCTCTGCAGACGCGTGTCCCAGCTGCGATCTGTGGAAACAGCAGCACGTCTCCTCTGCAGAAGCGAGTCTCTACCATAGCCTGTTCTGCAGTCACTACCGTCTCTTCAGCTGTTCCCGTTTCTGTGTGAAGGGAGGGTAGGAACTGCAATCGAGGGCACTCGCCTTTATTTGAGGGGAAAGTTGCACAGCGGTAACTGCAAGAAACGGGACAGTGGCTGAGAGGGGATGGCGGACGGATTACCAATGGGACAGCGGACTTATTTCGGACCGGATGTGAATCAGGAAGCACGGGACAGGCGGCCTGGGGGACCTCTCACCGAGCCCTGCGGCTGTCAGGGCGGATTAAAAGGAGGCTCTAACCGGACTGATCTGGACAGAAGTGCTGCCTCCATCAGAGGAAGATTATCCCCTAAGCCCCCGCCCATCCTCCTCCCGCCTAGTTGTCCCTTTCCCACTGCTCCCTCCCTCTTTATCTCTCTCTTCCTCATTGCATGTCTCAACAGTCAATCAAAGGTCGGACTGGCTTGTCATCAGACAGTGGTCTCCAGAAAGGGCTTTAAGCAAAAGGTTCAAATATATAACAACTGTGTTGATCTTTGCCCAATCTCAATGTGGGACAATTCCAGTTCACTCCTTTCTTTGGGGCTCCTCCTCCTCCCTTTGCTGTCACTGGGATCATTTGGAACCCGCTCGGCCAGTGGCCTTCCTGCCGTTGCTTCTGTTAGACTGAGACGTGTTTGTGGTGTCTGCCGGCAAACAGGAGCCAAGGGTCACCTGGAGTTAGGGCCTGCATAAGCACCTCAGTGCAGTTTCTCTGCCCTGACGACAATAGGCAGCTCAACCCCCTCTCAGAACACTATGTCCAATTTTTAAATCAGGATTATCACACTTGAATGAAGTACGAGTTAATCCTCGTTGATGTTGACAGTGAGTTCCAGGCAAATGTAATGTGTGCACTTTTTTTAAATTAATTTTTTTATTTGGAATCTCCAGTTTGGAATTACCGATTCTATAATGCATCTCAGCTCATGACTGCGACCGCCACCACCACTCGTGGACTAGTCTCCACAAATCCTCCACCCTGAATATAGGGTATCCTGGTGAGGAGAACTAACTAACTAACTTGGTTCACACACTCAGCTTGGAGAGTGCCACAGCTCCGCTTAGGCTCTCCACTCCGGCTCTCCACATCGGCTCTCCGCTCCGGCTCTCCGCATCGGCTTTCCGCTCCGGCTTTCTGTTCCGGTTCTCCGCATCGGCTCTCCGCTCCGGCTCTCCGTGCCGGCTTTCTGTTCCGGTTCTCTGCATCGGCTCTCCGCTCCGGCTTTCCGTTCTATTTCTCCGCATCGGCTCTCCGCTCCGGCTCTCTGTGCCGGCTCTCCGCTCCGGCTCTCCGCTCCGGCTCTCCGCTCTGGCTCTCCGCAGGTTGTCGCGATACTTAGGGAACAGCCCGAGTAAACAGAGCAATCCCCTGGAGTTACGCAGGAGCAGTCTGCGCACGTTAAGGACCTACTGCAGTAAGAAAACGCGTGCCAGGGGCCGGCTGATCGCTTAAACGCATCCGCAAGTTCGAGTGATATCACGACAAAAGGCACGATTGCTTCGAGGATATTACCAGAACAATGTGGTGCAGTGGACGGCAAGAGGTCCGACCCGCGAGCTCTCCATTCAACCTGTCAGAACCGGTCTCCTTTATGTATGTCTAGAGAAACACTGAGGCCAACAAGGAAGATGGACAAGGAAGCAAACGCGCCTAAAGATAAATACTATTGAAATCTAGAGGGATAAGTGCAAAAGCCTGCAACAAAATGCCAGTTTAGGCATTGTAGAGGGAAAGGAGAAAACAAAACTCTAAAGCAGACTTTAAATCTAACTGTGTTATTTGTGTGGTGTTGTCACGCTCGGAAATAGATGGAAGAAGCACTAGGGTGACTGTTACTGGAAGCTTCAGTCTTTATTGGTATTGTGTCCTGTTTGTTGTTACTTCCTGTGATTTATACTTTGGCAATACTGTTGTGTTAATTCCAACGATGCGCTCCTTAAAGTCTAAAAGGGAATGAAACCAAGTCCGACTGAGCCGTTTTGAGTCCGAGCTTTTTATTCAGATGGGCCTTGGTTCCCCTCTGCTCTCGGTACTTTGCAGGAGGGAGTCCGTCTCAGTAACTCTGGTGTAGTGTTCTCGGCCTGTCTCGGCGCCCACCCAGCTAACGACCTCATCCTGACTAATAGAGATGGACAGACTGCGAGGTCCATGACAGCTCATCTGCTGTGACCAGATAGACGTTACTGGGGCCTGCCACTGCAACTAATTTCAGGGCTCTCTCCTCGCTCCTCTCTCGCCCTGCCCCCCCTTCCCTGCTCCGCCTACTCTTGTCCATCTGCCCGTCCGCCTCGCCCTTTTAGCTGCCCGTCTGGGATGTCAAATTGCGTCCACATCACTGTCATTCACCAGTCCACCCCTCTCTCTCAGCTCTACCCTACTCAAACTCAAACTCTGCTTTATTGCCATGACGATAAGAGGAAAGTATTGTCTTATGTTTTATTTTAATAATTGCATTACATTAATATTACATTTTTATGTATTGCTATGTATTAGCAATAGGAATGTAATATTAAATAAATAAATAAAACTTAAGATGTAACAATTAAATAAAAATATAAATTATAAGATATATGTATAATTATTATTATTATTATTATTATTAAATGTCTCCTTCTCTCCCCCCTCTCTCTCTCTCTCTCTCTGTTTTGCCTGTCCTCAGCAGGTCACATAGTCCATCCGTGCATAAATGAATGGCGAAATGGCTGCTACCCCCCCCCCCCCCCCCAGTGTGTCACTTTCTTCTCGTTGTAATCATGGTTGTTTACATGCCTCAGACTTGCTGTTTATTTGAACTAAAACGCTGTCATCTTTAAGGCTAAATATGTTCTTTGGGTGCAGCAGGATTGAGACAGGCAGGAATGTCTCTGTTAAGGTCTGCCTGTTTTCTACTATGGTTCTGTGATCTTGTAGTCTGCCTGTCTACTACTATAGTTCTGTGTCTGCCAGAATTAGACCATTAGAAGGACTATATGGAATGTTGGCCTTCGGCATTACAGCGTCATGGCGATGTGGCATTGTGGGAAAATGTCCAGTGTTCTCTCTGGTTAGCTCTGTTGCCACGGTTTGGTTCAAAGCTCCAGCTCGATCTTGCTAGGAAGAGCGGGGAACACACCTATTGTTTCATTGTCTCCTGAAGGCTGTAGGGTGTGGACGCCGTCGACCTGGTGGACACTGCCTGTCGAAACCATGGCTTGATGAAATGAAAAATCTGGGGGCCTGTCTTCAGCATCACCTGTAGTGTGAAACGTAGGGTTAATTGCATTCCACGTCCAGTACAGCCGAAAGAGTTTTTGTGATCTCAGAGCAAATCCTGTACTTTAATCCAGACCAGAGACTCAAGGTGTCTGGGCGCGGGACACGTGATAGCTCCCTCGTTTCCTCCAGATATCCTCGGTGCTGTGGATCACGTTGTCTTAGGAGTTGAAAGGAGCGCAGCAGATGGAGAGGGGGGTGGCTCATTGCAGCTTCTGTCATTACAACAACATTCGCAACAATGTTTGGTGAACGTCTTTGTGGCAGGCAGGGGCATGTCCCAGTCGGGACAGATCAGTCAGAAGGGCAGCTTCACTCACTAAAAACAAAATCACTTTTGGGGTAACAAAAGATTTGTGCGTGTCTAATTATTTAATATAACCCTTTCCACCCTGGTGTACAGGTTAATTATTTCTCAGAGCAGTGTATGGTCCCTTTTCATGGAGGCTGACTTCTTAAAATAGTTTTATGAAGAGTGTTTCACGGTTAATGATTGCTACAACCGAAGCCAGCGGAAGAATAAGCAAGGAGGGGGGGGACCTTGAAATGACCTGGCTTGTCGTTCCAGACGGCTGAACGATACGCTGGCTTTGAGGCTGTCTAGCGGATTGTGTTTTTGCAGCGCGGAGACTTGGAAAGCTGTGGGCGCATTGACTTTGCTCATAAACGATTTTGTTTCGCTCTGCAGGCGAATGTGATTGTGAATCCCTGGTAAAATGAGGTCAGCATCCTTCACACAAAGGTCCCATGGAACTGAACTGCGTGTAAACTGGCGTGTTCGTATGTCGACGTAATGAGCGTGCGTTGTGGCACAGAACAGGGTGTCTCCGATACTGTGGCGAAGACATTATCGCCTGTTGTATTTACTGTTGGGGATGGGGCACAGCAGCAGGGGTGTTGAATGTTTTATGAGCTGTTTTAAGTCGTTAAGACTTAAGTTGTTTTATTAAATGTTACTCTTAAGATCTACTGTTGGGAATTCAAATCTATGCTTATTGATTACAATCAAAGGTCTTTATAGAAATGAAGGTATGTAGTAAGGCTCTGCTTTGGATATGTTCCAGTTTAGTCATTCTTAGTGATCTGTTTTCATATTAGAAAACAGTAGTTGGACATTAATGATATTACTGTTGCTATAGGCAAAAATATATATAACAAAAGTGTTCGTGTTTGCATCGCTCAATTAGCGTCCTCCACACCACTAATTAGAAAAGTTTGTTAGATGTTAACCCTTGTCTGGGAATGAGCAACTTCATGGACAGGCAATTTACTAGGAGAGCACCCATGTTTAACAGAGACCTACATTACAAACTTCCATTGGAAGTTTTCTCCCTCTGAAGGGGACAGACAAAGTGGTTTTCTGTGTAACATGTTGACCTCGTTGTCTGACGGGATGGTGTCCTTGGTCTGGGAGTGTACTGTTCCGCCCGGCTGTGTCCGACCGCCAAACGAGCAGCTTGACCGTCACACAGCAGTAAGAGCCAGAACACTCGCATCACTGGGGTCAGGGGTCAACGAGCGCTGTCTGGCCCCTGGGGGTTTCACCTTAAAGCAGCTTGGCAAGTCGCATTAAGCCTCCGCTGCCCGCACATGTGGACATGTAATGCCAGAGAGTCCAAAGGCCAAGCCTGCCTTGCAGGGATTTCCAGAGAGTCAGAAGACAGAGCCTGCCTTGCCACTCTTCCGTGCCCAGAACCCAGCATGCTGTAAGAAAAAAGATTAGATTTTCCTCCTGCTGCATTCCGCCACAGCACCACAGAAGATGTTTAGATTCTCTAGCCCCCCCCCCCCTCCCCGTATACCCCATCCCTCTGTATTGCTGCAGTGTTTCATGCTTGTCCTGCCCCCCGTGGAGCACAAATGGTTCTGTTTAAGCAAGCGGTTGAGGTTTGCGGTTGCGGTTGCTTCTGTCATCGCTATGGTTTACCTTCACTGCGGCCAGGCTCCTCTCACACTTCGTCTTGACGGGGGGGTCATTCTGTTGGAGCTGTGCTGTTCCTCCCCTGTCCGGCCTCGGCATGACGGGGGAACGTGAGAAACCTGGGGCTAAGTGTGGCCTGTTGCGGGTCCCTGTTTTGGATAGCACCGAGACACCTCCCATTGGCGCACATCTGTGTTTTCTGGTTCGCTTACGGTTTTCTGTCTTGTACTCGTCTTCAATAACCTGGGAGTTTCTCTCTCCGAGGGCACGACTTGTGGGATTATAGTATTCCGCAGAGGACTGAGACAGAATGAGACATAAAGCAGAAAATGTAACAATGCCGTGCCATTCATTGACTCAAAGGCTAAAAGCAATACACGGAATGGAAATTAGTTTTAAACAGTGCAGACAGATGAAACCTTTGGTCTCAAGACTTACGATGTCGTTCATAGAGGCCTTTTTTTTTTAAATTTACATTCTGTTTTGTTAAGTACCAAACCAGTGGGAAAACAATACCTAAGGGAGATGAAGTACCTGAAATTTACATCAAAGATTTAAGAAAGAAATATAAGTCAAAAACAAAGGGGACAGGTGCATGTGCCTGGTTCTGTGCTTCTGTGAACATTCTGGAACAACCCTTTAGACGGATAATCAACTTACCGAAAATGTTGTTCACTGAAAGCAATCACTAGGCAGAATACTTGGTTCACGTATCCGGTCTGATGAGGCAGCGTGATAGGACAGCCGTGACAGTGGACAATCCTGTTACGCAACGGCCTCCACCTGGATGTGAAAGCCCCCTCGATGAGGCACTGTCCTGGCGCCGTTGCAAAGCGCCCCAGCTCAAGCTAAGCCTCTCTTTTTGGTGGCTTCTGTGTGATGTATTATGTTGTATTCTACCAAGTCTATGACTAGCAGAGCCCGCCTGGGTGCCCCAGCCAGATTACCTTCCTCTGCCTTATTTCACCAGACCATTCCAGGAAGAAAAAAAACATCTGTCCAGGCAGTGCACAGCCAATGAAATGCTGAACCCTGGCTTAGCGCTGCGGCCACTCGGAAACCACTCGGTGACCGGCACGGACAGTCCAAAGACTATTGGGCTAAGGCAGCTGTACTGTTGCTCTGTGGGCCCACATCCCAGAGTTGCACCTGGGATGTGGATCCACAGAGATCCCTTTCCAGAGTCGCACCTGGGATGTGGATCCACAGAGATCCCTTTCCAGAGTCACACCTGGGATGTGGGCCCACAGATATCCAGTCCCAGAGTTGCTCCTGAGATGTGGATCCACAGAGATCCCTTTCCAGAGTCACACCTGGGATGTGGGCCCACAGATATCCAGTCCCAGAGTTGCACCTGGGATGTGGATCCAGAGAGATCTCTTTCCAGAATCCCACCTGGGATGTGGGCCCACAGATATCCAGTCCCAGAGTTGCACCTGGGATGTGGGCCCTCAGAGATCCCGTCCCACCTTGTTACTGTGGAGGAGATTGTTGCACTCCTTGTTCCCTTTTGAAGATGTTATATTATTTATGAACATGTACTCCTCTGGGGATTATTGTTAGGAAAATGATGACACTGCTCCTGCTTTGGGAAATTACATTATTAAATGTGAGAGACTGATAGAGAGCCTGGCTGAACTGCTGCTTTTTATTTCACGAAAATTAATTCATGCAGAATTTGTATAATGTAAGCAGTGAAACCAAACCTTAAAATAATCGTGGTACTGAAACCTATTCAATAATGAAACAGCTATTGTTTTAGCTCCGCTTAGCATTGCGCACTTCTACCTGGTTTGTTTCTACGATAACTAATGACAAAATCTCTGGGTAATTTCTGGAGATATCTGTCTGGTATTTTGTCTCTCGGTAAACAGGCAAAGGGACCATGTCCAGCTCCAGGCCACAGCAGCTGTCTCCAGCACGTTGCATCATACATATTTCAGGTGCTTTAGAAGCCCAGGGGTAGATGTCATCGCGCGCTGATTGACACGTGAGGTAGTAACCATGGTGCTCGATTTAAGGGCCAAGGTGGAGCTTTTGGTCCCGGTGTTGACAAAAAATGGAAGGCAGGTGTCTAAAGAGCACAGCAACATTCCTGCAATGTTAGGTTTCTAACCTAAATATAACCATAGAAAGACATCACATCCTGACCTTCCTCAGTTCTGGCTAGCCCCTAGACAGGATAGGACAACGAACACATGAAAGCCATCAGCCTAGTGAGATTTCAAGATCTCAGAAGCCTTTCAGAATCGAGTGCTCACAGTGGTTTAGTTTAAAATCAGGCTAGGGGTTCATGCGTTTTGCTACATGATTGCTGGGTGGAGGGATGGAGGAGGAATCAGGGCAAACGTTTCCCCTGTTTAAATCCTTGTGAAGTATACTGCACTTCTCCAGTCACAGAACCCAACTCAGCACGGATCTTAGAACCAAAGGTGTGTAAGTCAGGTTGGCAGCTGAAGAGAGCCATATTTTGCATAAATGACTAGGTGAGACATGATTTCACCTGACGCTGACAAAGTTGTGTCCAGTACCCGTCCAAAATCCCCGGACCTGTTTGTGATGTCTCTGTGGCTCCGCGTGTGCTTCTACCCCCTGCTACCCCTCATCACTGTGGTTCAGTGAGCCCCCCAGAGGGCACGGAGGGGGGGGATCAGTGTGCAACTCCCACGAGACCTCTTAATGTGGCTTTGATCTGACAGACGGGGTGCTGTCAGCTGGTGGGGAGGGGTCGCAGTGTGGAGGAACTCAGCATGCATCAAATAAATACTGTTAGAACTGGCTATGTGCTCTACATGCATCAAATAAATACTGTTAGAACTGGCTATGTGCTCTACATGCATCAAATAAATACTGGTAGAACTGGCTATGTGCTCTACATGCATCAAATAAATACTGTTAGAACTGGCTATGTGCTCTACATGCATCAAATAAATACTGGTAGAATTGGCTATGTGTCTACATGCATCAAACCAATGGAATTAGAATTAGGATGAGTCATTACAGGGGAATCTGGTCTTACCTAGATCGGAACCTTTTAGTCCGTATTGTTTTTATTTGTTTTTGAAAGCTGGACTGAGCTCAGTAATTTGCAGTTCCGAGTGAAAGGTCTGCAGCCCTGAAATGACAGGAATCTCACCAGAACTGCTTTGGAAAAGCCTATCCATGCTTGTTAACGCATGTGTGCTCTCTGTGCACAGGATTGTGGGTTTGAGTGACCTTCACTTTCAGACAATCTGCATAACGCAGAGGAAAGCGTAACGCTGATTTGGGATTTAGGATAAGAAGCCTTTATAATCTTTTGGAGATTTAATCCTCGAAGGCGATTTTTAAAATATCAGATTTTGCTGTTTGAGCAGATGCGGTTTATGCCAGATGACCAAGCCCTGGTGTATGATTTATAGGACAAATCAAACTCTGATCAACACGAAACTTTCAATTTCTCTGCTAATTCAGCGAATTAGGCGCTGACGTGATTCAGTGCTTTTTACCTGCTGATTGTCTATCGGAAGTAGCAACCAAGTTTCAACTGTGACTCCATCTGCCCACTTCATGACAATTCCCTTACATTTAGTTTATGACTATTGATTTACGATTATAACCTTTAAATAGGAATTGTGATTTATTGTCTGCCAAGTTACATTGCTGTGTGACGATCATATACTAATATCCTTTATTTACTAGTTGGGTGCAGTGTAAGAGATACCGAAGAGGTAGTGTCCCCCTGAGTTTGTTTTGCCGTGAGACTGTGAAGTAGCCATTCTGGAGAATGAACAATACCAAGAGCAGAGTTATGGTTTCTGGCACCGACAGAGTTAATGACTGTTGGTAATCAACAGACGAGCGCAGCGATGTCTGGCGGCCTGTCGGACCGAAAAGATCAGTAAAGGCTCTTCTCACCTTTCCGTATCATTATTTTCAATAAAGGACTCTGCCTCTTTCTCGCTCTAAATATATTACTTTCCTGACTCAGTCATTCTGTTCACATTTGAGGTTTTTTACTGCTTTATTGTCCGACCGAAATTGTTATTGCCCAACATCGTAACAA
Organism: Hiodon alosoides; assembly: GCA_025775065.1. Lineage (NCBI taxonomy): Eukaryota > Metazoa > Chordata > Actinopteri > Hiodontiformes > Hiodontidae > Hiodon > Hiodon alosoides. The sequence continues at coordinate 141,242 of JAOYSI010000023.1, read as the reverse complement.
TGCAGATGTTTTGGTATGGGGCTGGACGCCCGTCTCTGTCTGTTCCACAGCTGGAGCTCTCTGTCTGAAACTGACTGGAGACGGGAGCCGCAGACCCTGCTGCCGTGTGGTATTTTTCGATACACTGGATACATTAGACCGAATGCAATTTGCTGCTCCCCGGATACATTAAATGTTTTTCGGGGAGCGCGAATGACATTCATTTCATCCGTGTTCGCCGGTTATTTGATTTTTGTTTCCCGTCGACTGGAAAATGATAAATTGTCTCCTTAGACCGAGAGACAAGAGTCGAGAGCGCCGCGGTGAGTAATTGGGGAAAAAACTGTCACGTTTAGGGACCTTCTGGAAAGTAATCGTGAACATTAATCAAGACGCCGTAATCGGTGGGGGACCGGTTAAATCATGAGTGATATTTTGGGTTTTTCAGGACCTGACTACAGAGCCTAGCGTAACGTAACACAGCCGTTTAGTCTGGTGCGGGATTCATTCCCGCAGAGAAAATCGATCGTTCATGGTAATGACGTTCGCTGCAGTTTCCTGTGAGTTACCGGTTACAAAGTTTGTTAACCTCATCAGTGACACCAGCGATTTTCGTCTCTTGATTAACACATGGCTGTCAATCCTATGGCACGAGCCTCTCTCTCTCTCTCTCTCTCCAACTCCACGTTCATGGTGTGACATCATTAACTCAATCTCACGTTCATGGTGTGACATCATTAACTCATTCTCAATGTTCATGGTGTGATATCATTAACTCCAGTTCTACAATAAAGGTTTTACACCACATTCATTTAATGAGTTTAGTCACTGGAATATTTACAAAAACAATAATTATTTAAAAATGACACATAATACAGTATAAGTATATTTTAAATTTGATGTTTGGTCCTGATACAGGGCCAAGTCAGACATTTGGTGGCTTCTTCCAAATGTAAGATCCTGAAATTCTTGTTCATGAAATACGCACTCTGCGTCATGCATGCTAATGTCCTAGTTCGGTAACAGTTACCCCTGCCAGCAATTTCACCGCGAGCCTCGTCCCCACCTGGGCCAATTAGTCTGGCCTGACCTGACACTAGGGACAGCCTCATCCCCACCTGGGCCAATTAGTCTGGCCTGACCTTGCAGAGGGGAGAGCTGGGCTCAGCGACAGATAGGCGCTGAGCACACCTCAGGCTCACGTGTGCCGCATGGCGATTAATGTCTGGGGTTGGCTCTGACTGCTGTTCTCACTCTCATTACTTAGTGTACACATTATGGTTGAGAAATTCTGCTTGTGCAGTATTTAAGTAAAAGTACAGTCAGGTCCGGAAATATTTGGACACTGACACAATTTTCATAATTTTGGCTGTTTACCAAAATATATTAAAGTTACAGTTAAATCATGATTATGGACATAAAGTGCAGTCTCTCAGCTATAATTTGAGGACATTCACATCCAAATTGGAGGAAGGGTTTAGGAATTACAGCTCTTTGATATGTAGCCCCCTCTTTTTCAAGGGACCAAAAGTAATTGGACAGTTGACTCAAAAGCTATTTCATTATTTTCGTTATTTCTTCATCAATTAAGCAGGTAAAAAGTCTGGAGTTGATTCCAGGTGTGACACATTTGGAAGCTGTTGCTGTGAACCCACAACATGTGGTCAAAGAAGCTCTCAATGCAAGTGAAACAGGCCATCCTTAGGCTGCAAAAAAAAATAAAAATCCATCAGAGAGATAGCAGGAACATTAGGAGTGGCCAAATCAACAGTTTGGTTCATTCTGAGAAAAAAATGACGCACTGGTGAGCTCTGCAACACAAAAAGGCCTGGACGTCCACGGAAGACAACAGAGGTAGATGATCGTAGGATCCTTTCCATGGTAAAGAAAAAAAAACCCTTCACAACATCCAGCCAATGAAGAACACTCTCCAGGAGGTAGGGATATCATTATCCAAGAATACCATAAAAAAGAAGACTTCACGAGAGCAAAATAAAGAGGGTTCACCACAAAGTGCAAACCATTCATAAGCCTCAAGAATAGAAAGGCCAGACTAGACTTTGCCTAAAAAAAACATCTAAAAAAGCCAGCCCAGTTCTGGAACAGCATTCTTTTGACAGATGAAACAAAGATTAACCTCTACCAGAATGATGGGAAGAAAAAAGCATGGAGAAGGCTTGGAACGGCTCACGATCCGAAGCATACCACATCATCTGTAAAACACGGTGGAGGCACCGGGTGTTCCAACCGCACTGGATCACTAGTGTTTATTGATGATGTGACAGAAGACGGAAGCAGCCTGATGAATTCTGAAGTGTTTAGGGGTTATATTGTCTGCTCAGATTCAGCTAAATTCAGCGAAGTTGATTGGACGGTGCTTCACTTTACAGATGGACAATGACCCAAAACATACTGCGAAAGCAACCCAGGTGTTTTTTAAGGCTAAGAAGTGGAATATTCTGCAATGGCCAGGTCAATCACCTGATCTCAACCCGACCAAGCATGCATTTCACTTGCTCAAGACAAAACTTAAGGCAGAAAGACCCACAAAAAAACAACTTAAGACAGCTGCAGTAAAGGCCTGGGAAGGCATCACAAGGGAGGGAACCCAGCGTTTGGTGATGTCCATGCGTTCCAGACTTCAAGCAGTTATTGCCTGCGAAGGATTCTCGATAAAGTATTAAAAATGAACATTTTGTTATGATTGTGTTAATTTGTCCAATTACATTTGAGCCCCTGAAATAACGGGACTGTGTATGAAAATGGTTACAATTTTAAACGTGTCATACGATATTTTTGAATAAAAGCTGAATGTCTGCACTTCAATTGCATCTTGGTTGTTTCGTTTCAAATGTGGTGGTTTACAGAGCCAAAATTATAAAAAATTGTGTCCGTGTCCAAATATTTCCGGACCTGACTCTATGACTCTGCTATGTTCCGGACTTACATAGTAAGTTTTGTAGCCCAGGTAAGTGTTGTAGCCAAGGTAAGAAGCCCAGGTCCAGCCTTGTACCTTTAATTTCAAATCCTTTCACGTTTTCAATGGCTTCTCAAGCTTAGCTGCAGATTGTATATGAGGTGTTTTTTGTCATTGTTGTTTGTTGTTGTCTTTAGGAAATGAGCCCTCTTTACCTTCAGTGAGGGGGCTGCAGAAATTACTACGCAGCATGCGAAGAGTCTAGGGCTTTTAACCACGGTGCTTCAAGATATTTTCTCATCAGGCATCTGGGATGACGACACGTTGTCGCGGGGGTCCTTGAGTGCATGTGGTTTCAAATTGGGCAGCGGTGCTGAGAGTGGCCCAATGACAGAGGTGCTCCTCCATAATTACTCGCCCTTTAGCTAGGCAACAGCAGGTATCACTTTAGATAAAAGCTTCCACGAATCTCTTACATGATTTAATATACTAATGGACTGTAAAACGTGTAAAAAGTCAATTTTCTGATCATTTTTTCAGGGAATAATGATGCATTTCTGGCAAGTAATCCACTCACTGCTTTTTTAAAGTTTGTTTTTATTTTTCTCTATATAAAGCGGGGGACTATGTCCAAATCTGCCATTTTGGCCTGTGTGTGTGTGTGTGTGTGTGTGTGTGTGTTTGTGTGTGTGTGTGTGTGTCTGGGCATCCCAAGTCGACAGTAACTACAGTTACCTCAAGTCATTTTCATTAATGAGAAGATGGTCACTTATTTTCTAATTAATAAACGATTGTTTTTAAGGTTTCTCAACTTCCCGTATCCCAGGTCAAAGGCAGCCTTGACACAGAATCGAGTCGACGTTGTGGACTCGGCTTTCCTAGTGGTTGGATGTACCGAACATACTTTCGTCTGTCCAACGAAACGGGAGCCTCTGGACATGTGTTTGGTGCTCTGTAACCAGCTTGTAATTTTAATTATGATGGGTTTTCATGACTTTAATGGGTTTCTATAATAACTTTTCCCAGAATTTCCTTGGGTGCCCAAATTTATGACTGCTGGTACGCCCTCACTATGTGTATGAGTTCTGGTGTTAGGACACCCAGGTATTGACTATAGGTGTTCTGCTATCCACGTTCCATTGAGGACGGCACCAAGCCCTGGGATGTGAATTTGAGTTCAAATCAGATCAGTTCTTTTCCTGGTGAATTTCTGTGCGCTGTGTTTTGTAAGAAAGTTATTCAAAGACCAAAGTATGATGGACTCACAGTGCTGCGGTCAGAATAATTGCCATAATTGTCTCCGTCGAGTAACGAGAAATTTTGCACTCCAGATTTAAGGAGCTAGGTGAATATGCTATATGCTATGTCATTCTTCGCTAGAGAAACTATATTAATGAATATAATTATAAGATGATAATTGAATGTCTGACTGACCTGCAAATACTTCAAGCTTCATGACTAAAGGAGAATTGTCTCAGAAAATCAGTAATCCCCAAATACAGTAGAATTACTGCCCTCAGTTTGGTGCTTGTGCCCGCTGCCTAATTCATTATTACCTTGGTTTAATTAATAGCCGGCGATAGAGAAGAATTCACTTGTTTCACCCTTTGACACCAGTAGACAGACAAAAAGAAGCCCATTAATGATGATTGTGGTAACCACAGACAGAAGCCCGTTAATGATGAGGGAGGTGACCACAGACAGAAGTACATTAATGATGAGGGAGGAAACCCCAGACAGAAGCTCATTAATGATGAGGGAGGTAATCCCAAACAGACAGACAAACGCTATTAATGATGAGGGAAGTAACCTCAGTCAGAAGCCCAATATTAATGAGGGAGTTAACCCCAAACAGACAGACAGAAGACCATTAATGATGAGGGAGGTACTACAGACAGACAGAAGCCCATTAATGATAATTGTGGTAACCCCAGACAGAAGCCCATTAATGATGAGGAAAATAACCCCAGACAGAAGCCTATTAATGATGAGGAAGGTAACTACAGACAGAAGCTCATTAATGATGAGGGAGGTAACCCCAAACAGGCCGACATATGCCTATTAATTATGAGGGAGTTAACCCCAAACAGACAGACAAACGCTATTAATGACGAGGGAAGTAACCTCAGTCAAAAGCCCAATATTAATGAGGGAGTTAACCCCAAATAGACAAACAGAAGACCATTAATGATGAGGGAGGTAACAACAGACAGACAGAACCCCATTAATGATGAGGGAGGTGACCACAGACAGAAGTACATTAATGATGAGGGAGGTAACCACAGACCAACAGACAGAAGCCCATTAATGATGAGGGAGGTGACCACAGACAGAATCCATTAATGATGAGGGAGGTAACCACAGACAGACAGGCGAGAGACAGTTTTGCAGCTATGCAGCCAGTGAACACGCGGCTGCCAGCCCCTGTTACAGATCTGCTGCCGTGCCTTACCATTAGAGAATGTTTTATCTTCCAGTTCAGAAAAGTCACTTGGCACGCAAGGCTCCCTGCTGTCAGGTAGCTCCAGTGACTGGAAAGACGTTTACCTCTTCTGCTCTGTGGATCGCTAGTGTTAACCTCTGTAGCCAGATTAAAAAAAACATGATAAACTGAATAAAGCTTATACTCTTGATAGTGTTTTAGTAGTTAGATTACACAGCACATATGTCATTGTATTTTGAAAAGCGTAATAAAGTATAATTAATTCTTCACTTTATTCCCTCTCTCAAATTGATCGCTGTGTACTGACCAGACGTTAATGTAATGCATGGGAGAGTAACATGATGAATGAGATTTATAGACAGCATAAGTAAACAGGTATATCGATTGACATTTAACGCTGTATTTGTTTAACACTCCAGAGCTCTCAGGGTTGCGTGGTCTACCTGGGACTAATGTGGTTACTGAAACCTTGCTTTGTCAGCTTATCCCTTTGATTAATGTTTAATCCTGTTCGATGTTCGTCACCGATCTCAGATCGATCTGAATGGCCAGTCAGTTTGCGCGTTTCCCAAGTGCTTGTCAGTGAGAGCCGTAACAGTCACCTCACAGTGAGAGCCCAGCGCCTGGTCTCTAGATTGGCTGGTGTTTGTCTCTCATTGGCTGTGTTGATTTCACTGGGCTTTACTCTCACTGCCTTCCCGATCACAACCTCCCACTCCCCCATGGTCACTGACTTAGCCCCCCACCTGTGCTCAAACTCATGCTCCTTCTCTCTTCCAGGGGCGCGTTCTCTGAGGTGGTTCTGGCCCAGGACCGGGCCACGGGGAAGACCTTTGCCGTCAAGTGCATCCCAAAGAAGGCTCTGAAGGGGAAGGAGAGCAGCATCGAGAATGAGATCACCGTCCTCCGAAAGTAAGCGCCCTCCGCCAGTTCAGTGACAGTCCTGCAAATTTACCCTTCTGTCAGAAACTTGTTTTCACCTGGAACACTGTTTAAGTGGCAGACTAGGATTAAAAACAGCAGAAAAGGAACAGGTGTGTGTTCTTTCACTGGTGTTGTATGGACAGAGTTCCTCTCTCAAATATAGAGCTGGTCTCATAACGTTTTCTCCTGACAGCTCAGATTTCACAATGTCCCAATCTATTTTATTAATGACCACACACGTAGACACACACACTGATCCATCCGATCCATCCTTGGGCCTGTTAACTGCCTGTAAACGACCCTCCCCGTGCGGATTTCACTTGTGGAACTGCATCTCTGTCGATCCCAGAAGTCTCAAAAACTACCTACTCACTGTGAAAACGAAACAACGCGTTTGAGTGATCAGCTAATACAGTGAGGGAGGGAGGGCTGGGGAGAAGGTGACATGAACACTGAAGAGTGGCCTTAACTGGACCATCCTGAAGAGACCGACGCGCTGTTTAGGAGCCAAGACTGACATTGTTTTAAGATCTCTCTAGATCCCCGTTGATCTCTCATAAAGGAAGGAAAGATGATAGGGTCTTACATACTCGTTCTCTCCTATGTCTGAGACTACCTTAGTGCTAGAGTTAGATTATTTTATGCAAAGTAAGGCAGTGTACAGTTTGGCTCAGTTGACAGTGGGCAGCATGGTACAGTGTCATGAACTCATTAATCATTAACAGTGAATGTTATAATTTGAGGTCAAAGAAATTAATTTCTTTGCATAGACACAAGATGTTTCCTTGGGTGAGTGACTTGTGTCTACATTTTAGCCGTCTTTGTCTTTCTGACACATGTATTCAGGGAACAAGACCTATGTTGTGGGTGGTCCTTCAGTAAGAGCCCTGTCTGTCTGTGACTGACAGATCGTTACCAATCCCCTCCAGGGCCGCTGCTGTTGTCCCCTGTTGGCATCTGAATCACGTATGGCTTCCTTCGTGCTCTTGGTGATCAGAGCGCAACAAAATTGCTAAGAGTTAACAGCACGGGTCAGTATGGATCTCTGGCTGGAGACTTGTGAGTGGGATGAGACCGGTGGGTTTCGCCGGGGGGTCGACGCAGAATGATTAATAGGTCGGGCTCTGTCAACGGGAAAGGGGGGGGCGCACTCGTGGTCCTGCACTGGACCATGGGTAAAGGAGTCGCCAGTTCGCCGCCCTGTGCCTCCACCTCGCTTCCAACACATGCAGCCCCCCCTTCCCGTTAGAGGAGGCGAGGAACCAGCCGTCCACCGGTGGGAACAGAGTAACATTAGTTCTTATTTCAATAATCATTGAATCGTGTCATCGCGGCCTTTATTGCGTTTTCTAAAGGCAGCTCCGTGCTTTTACACGGCCCGCCGGGTCAAAATAATGTCCTCAGTCATCCACTTACATTCTGCCTTTCACTGGGACAGTTTTATTTCCCCCCATAATACCTCTTCTGACAGCTGCAACTTTGTACCTAGGGGATTCTGCTATGAGTGTGTAATACTGAACTTTAGGTCGCGCCCCAAAGAAGATGGGCTTTAGGGTTTAAAAATAGGCCTGATGTTCTAGTGTTGCATTGTGCCCCAGATTGTTTTCAGATAACAATAATAATAATAATAACAATAATGTTTTATTTTTTAAACTGCACAGTTATGAACACTTCCCAGTGTGCTTCACAACATAATGAAATGTAACTATAGCATAAACTCAAAGTGTTCCCATTACATTTAGAGAACAATTGAGTTAGTGGTTATTATAAATATTTAGTGTGAACTTAATGAGAATGTGAGTCTTTTTTCCTCTTTAATAATCGGCTTGTACATTTTAGCACGTACCATCTCAGTCAGTGCTCATTAAGTTTTTCCTCACCAGTTCTCTCTCTCTATCTGCGGCTCTGGGAAAAGGGTTTGTTGAGTTATTGGTTTGATTTCGGGGGGGTTGCTTGTTACTGCCCCTCAACTGTCACCATTGGCCCGGTCGCCATCGTGAGAACATCACCGCGGCGGCATCGATCGGCGCTCTCCTTTGTGCCGCAAACGCAAACACATGACCATGGCACCGCCACAGTCCAGTGAAAAAGAGGGAAGGCTGGATAATCAAGGAACCTCCTCCCGGTTTTCTCAGCAGCCAGCTGAGAACGGTCCTATCAGACAGTAGTGTTTTATTTTTGTGTTTTTCTTCAAACGTAAGATCTGGAACCTATCCTGTACTGAAATGTCCAGACATTCAAAGACACACTCACACAGAGACGTACATGAACACTACAATGTAAACAATGTACTGTCGTAAAGTGCTGCGTGAAGATACGTAGAGGAGTGTTGCTATGGAGATTGCTATCAACATAAAATTTATGACAACATAAAATCAAGGAATAATAAAAGAACACAAATCTAGGGTTAGATTTTAATTTGACATCCTGCTGTTCCTTCATTCCTGTCTCATCAGCATGGTACTATCAGGGAGTATATGAGGCAATGGGCTCCAGTCTGCTGAACATTAAACCACACAATTTGGCCAGGTTTAGCTACGTACTTTTAGTGGCTAAGAATACATGTAACAAGTGTGTTGAACTTATTACTTTTTATTGTAAAAAGTTTTTTCTGTGATTTTTCTGTGTTTCTACTGCAATCTCCAACACCTTTAACAAGACTTTCAGTTTTGCCGTCTGCTTAAAAGCTGTGCGTGTTAATGCCTTCGTGGGTGTTACAGCTAGGGGTAAAGCTGTATTGGTAAAAGTTGTTATAATGAAGCTTCTTACTGTACATAAATACCGTGTGTAAGCATTTTTAAGAATATATGTCAGTACAGGGTGTTGCTTAGCGCCATTTTCTGTTTTTCTTCTCATCCCCTCAACCCCTCCCAGAATAAAGCATGAAAACATTGTGGCATTGGAGGACATCTATGAGAGTTCCAACCACCTGTACCTGATCATGCAACTGTGAGTACCTGGTTACACCTGAGCTCCACCTGTTACTATTGCCCTGACAGCCTCTCTATCTCACTCTCTCTCTCTCTCTCTCTCACTCTCTCTCTCTCTCTCTCTCTGTCTCTCTCTCTCTCTCTCAATCTCACTCTCTCTCCCTCTCTCTCTGTCTCTCTCTCTATAGGGTTATTTGCTACCCAGCGTTTTACATTTGGAAAAGTTTTTGTTGAGAAATTTAAGCATTACCCTGTCCTGGCTCTGGGGGGGCACAGTATGGTGGAGGTTTTTCCCCCAGGGATCCAATATATGAAGCCTATGTAAATCACGTCATTCATAACTGGAACTGAAAATTTAAAATGGAAAATAACCTGTTGGGATTGTGCATATAAAATGAATGGACTGGAGAAGTTTCCACCTGCGGGGCATGTGGTGAGGATTATCTATGAGAGAGCTTTCACTGTAACAGTAAATCACAGATGAATTACCTCCCCAGCCTCTCCTGGTCACCTCTCTCCTCTGTCTTTTCCTCATCCTTAGTCTTCTGCTTCTTTGCTCTGTTCTCCCTGCTCTCTTCCACCTTTTGCAAGATACGAATCGGTGAGACCACTTAGCATCCTCGCAAAAACCTCAGGATAGATGTGAACCTCTGACTGAGGTTCCTCTTGAGAAGAACCGCACGGAGAAACCGAGCTCAGCTCTCAGAGATTGATCCGTGTGTTGAACATTGTCTCGGTGACTGCGGGAGATAAATATGCTTCCTTCACCGATGGACTGCGTCCAGCAGGCTCACACACCATCTGCCAGAATAACACCATCTGGGCTGTGGGTTGGACTCTTGTTACTTTGAGGATCTTTAGGAAAAACACAGCGAAGCGAGAATGAGTGGCGACATTTCCCCCCCAGTGCATTTGCGACGCGTTTTGATTTCGTGCGGCTGATAGGACCTCAGGACGAGCATGCCCTCTTGCATTCTTCTGTATGACAGTTCTCAGGAAACGCGGTGGTCATTAGGATGGGGGTGCATCGTACCCTAGAACACGCCGGCCAGTGGAGGTGATATAAGCCCAGTTCAGCGCTTCTTTCTGATTATGTATTTTTAGGGGGGGTTGTAGGGTTCCTAATTTCAGAAGCTGGCTGGAATTCCATTGGGATAGAAAAGGTCGAAAAGGTCGTATTTTCCATTGTCTTTCTTGCCCTGTTGTCACTACAGGCATGTGTGATCGATCCAAACTTTCCCTGTTGATGAGTTTTCTGTATGCCAGGCCAAAAAATAAAAAATTATCCGTTAGTGTCTGACAAACCAGGCTGTGTTTACAAATGAGATATCTTAGATAATCCTCTTTCTCCTTTGCTCCATTATAGAGATTTTCATTCTGATCTCTATCACTTGTTTATCAACTGATATATTGATTCATTAATCAGTTTTCCTGCGTTGAGATTTTTGAGCCCCCCTATATAGTCAACTGTATTGCATTGGCATGGGATAGAAGAATATTTGGCAAGAGGATAGAAACTGTTGAAACGGCATATTACAGAAAAACAAGTATTTGTACATGGAGTCCAGGAGTATGTACAATACATAAGTACACACTTTGGTTAGGTAGACATACATCCACCTGGGATAATAATCTCCATTCTCTGCCTTCTTTTGAAGTAAATTTCTTAGAGGTGGGATGTCAGCCTTGTAAATTTACAGTATGAAGTGTTATGTCTGAATTGTACAGCTTGTTTTTGCCGCAGGGCATAGCTCTCTACAGAACAGTTCCTGGAGTTTTTAATCCCACGTTTACCTCTCCGTGATTGTAAGGAACCAGTCACAAAGATGCAGTGTTCCGTCCAGTCATGTAACTACAGTAATGAGGATAGGAGCCACCTTGTGGTGAAGTATCAGTAGGATGCACACACACATAAACAGTATCTTTGTTCCTCAGGCTCTTCGGAACTTCTCTGGGGCCAAAACCCACCAGTGCTCCTCAATCCTGGTCAGGAGGGCCACAAACTACCAGTGCACCTCAATCCTGGTCCAGGAGGGCCACAAACCAGCAGTATTTCTCAATCCTGGTCAGGGGGGCCACAAACCACCAGTGCTCCTCAATCCCAGTCCTGGAGGGCCACAAACCACCAGTGTTCCTCAATCCTGGTCAGGAAGGCCACAAACCACCAGTGCTTCTCAAACCTGGTCCAGGATGGCCAAACTTCAACAGGAGTCCAACTATACTATCTCTTATCTCATGCTTCTCAGAAGACTTTATAACTAAAACTTTTCATGCCCAGACTTAATGCCATGATGTAGTGTAATGACAGGCTGTTCTCTGTGTCATAAAACTGCCTGATCAACAGAAGGGAATAAACTTCCAATAATAAAAAGTTTTTGTTCTTTCTAAGGTAATTTCATTTGAGTTACAGTGTCGTCATTTGACAAAGACTATATTTTACTGTAATTTTGACCATTCTACTCAGCACCGTTGTAACTGAAGACATTTTTGGAACATTGCAGGCATTGTATTTACTGAGATGATGGCACTACCGTTGGAATGACATTGTGTTTGATGAGATGTTCAATGAGATGCACGGATTAGATTAGGCCATCCCTAAATGGAGATAGATTTACTGGGCTGCCGCCTGAAGATGCTAATTAAAGTGATTTGTTGACTGCCATTGAGAAACATTTCTGAGGGGAAACAAAATCCTTTATGCGGAGTGTTGCTTTGGTTTGTTAATGGAAATCCACAAGTTCCCAGGTGTGATTACGTTGGGGGGTTTTCTCCTGAAATGTTATCCGTTAATTGGGTGAGCATTCCTCTTCTGCAGACCATGAACTGGGATTACTATGTTTTACTGTGGGTAGCGGACCAATGGCTGGCTGAGGAATTCGCCGTACCATGCCTGGGGCACAGACTTCCAGTAACCCTCTATTTCAGGCCCATAAAACATAAAACAGACATTTAAAATAGTGAGAGCCCAAACTGCTCTCGGGTGTCCAGACCACGCGTTTTTTTAGCAAATAACTGGCGAAAATAGCTTAGGAAGATAAACTTTATTTAAATGAGTCATGAAATGTTTCTTCTGAATCTGTGGTCTCTCAGTAGCTCTGAGCCAACAACCCCCCCCCCCCCCACTAAATCTATTTTGTACTACAGAGATTTTTCTGCAGATCTTTCTCCTCCAGATACCCTTGTTTAGGGGTTATCTGATACGCTGTTTTGATGGTGCACAGATGGCACATACAGTAAGTGTTGCCATGTGCAGACACTTCTCCTCTGGCCTGGGGCGACCTCTCCCTCCACATGTTTTAGCCATTAGGGAAACATGTGCTCACAACAAGTATTAGGATTAAGGGCCTGTGCATGGCTATGGACCCATCCCTGCTGTTTGTATTAGAAATGTGTCTCGGTTGTTTCCCTGGTCGACCTTTTGCATTCCATTCTGCTTCTGTAATGGTGCTGACAAGGGTTTTTTTCTTCTTCTTCCACCTGCAGCTTCTCTTGTGACCTTTGGTTACCCATCTTTAGTCACTATACTGTCTTTTTCTTTCGGCTCTGGGTTTTCAGGTTTTTTCTCCGTCTGGAGAAAGCTATCTGTTCAGCGCTTTGTGACAAATTCTGTTTGTATAAATGTAACAAATAAAACGTGGTTGATTTATTGACGGATGTTCAAATGTGGATCTGCCTTGTGTGGTGAACACAAGAAGACCCTGACGCTTCAGTTTAGTTTCACCCAGTGAATCATTTCCCCCTCCCCTTTCACCACTTCCCCTCAGGGTGTCAGGAGGTGAGCTGTTTGACCGCATCGTGGAGAAGGGCTTCTACACTGAGAAGGATGCCAGTACGCTGATCCGACAGGTCCTGGATGCAGTCAACTACCTCCACAACATGGGCATCGTTCACAGAGACCTCAAGGTGGCTCTGATGCTCATGCTCCCTCCCTCTCCCTCTCTCTCACTCCCTCTCTCTCACTCTCTCTCTCTCTCACCCTCTCTCACCCTCTCTCTCTCTCTCACCCTCTCTTACTCTCTCTCTCTCTCCCTCTCTCTCACCCTCTCTCTCTCTAACCCTCTCTTACTCTGTCTCTCTCTCTCTCTCTCTCTCACCCTCTCTTACTCTCTCTCTCACCCTCTCTTACTCCGTCTCTCTCTCTCACCCTCTCTCTCTCTCACCCTCTCTTACTCTGTCTCTCTCTCTCTCACCCTCTCTCTCCCTCTCTCACCCTCTCTCCCTCGCTCTCACCCTCTCTCTCACCCTCTCCCTCTCTCACCCTCTCTCTCTCTCTCAGCCTCTCTTACTCTGTCTCTCTCTCTCTCACCCTCTCTTACTCTCTCTCTCTCACCCTCTCTTACTCTGTCTCTCTCTCTCCCTCTCTCACCCTCTCCCTCTCTCACCCTCTCTTTCCCTCTCTCACCCTCTCTCTCTCTCTCACCCTCTCTCTCCCTCTCTCACCCTCTCTCTCTCTTTCACCCTCTCTTACTTTGTCTCTCTTTCTCTCTCTCTCCCTCTCTCTCTCTCTCTCACCCTCTCTCTCCCTCTCTCACCCTCTCCCTCTCTCTCTCTCTCTCTCTCACCCTCTCTCTCCCTCTCTTACCCTCTCTTACTCTGTCTCTCTCTCCCTCTCACGCTATCTCTCTCTCTCTCCCGCTCTCTGTCTCACACACGCACGCACACATGTGCATGCCTAACACCTTACCCTTTCTTCAGCCGGAGAACCTGCTGTACTTCAATCCCCAAGACGAGTCTAAGATCATGATCAGCGATTTTGGTCTGTCCAAGATGGAGGGCACGGGGGACGTCATGTCCACTGCCTGTGGGACGCCAGGATATGTGGGTGAGCAGCTTGGTATCCTCACCGAACACAAACAATGTCTTCGCCTTTAAAGAGAACCCATGCCAAAAAGGACATCTGAAGTTTGGAAAACACAACATTGACTTTTTTGCACAAATCCAAATTGATTTGCAGACCTCCTAAATATTTTAAAAAATTGTAAATCCTCAAAAAGCAGCAAAACTGGCAAACCCCCCCCCCCGCCCCATACACAACCGAACACCATGCAGGCAAATACAGAGTCATGATGATTTACGAGGTAGAATCATGGAGTGTTTGGGCATGCTACCGCTAGCATACCTGGTTCCTATAAGCACTGCACAAGAGACACGACCTCTGCAACAAGAGGGTCTTATAAAGACTCTGGTCACCCAGGCCAGGGTATCCAGTCAAACCCATGCCTGACGCTCTACAGAAAGAGTTCCCCAGCTGGGTAGGTTGTAATGTTAAGGACTACCACTTGTTATCATTGTGGAAGTGTGCTCGTGTTACTACTAAGGATCTGTCTTTTTTTCAACTGAGCTTTTCTGTACTAAGCAATTTCCATGGTAATGCATTTTCTGTTTTAAAATGCTAAGACATTTTAGCCCTATCTTTCTTCCAAGTGTTTGATTGACTCTTGGCTCTGAGCCATATGGCTGTTGTGATGTCGCCAGCTCCCAAACGCTTCTGGGCTTTTCAAACCCCTCCACCTCTGTTCGGTGCTACCGAGGTTATAAATCTTAACTTCAACATACGTACTATGCTAAGAATAGCCTGTTCCAGAGATTTGGGAGGGGAAAAACAAAAGAAAAAAATCTAATTTAATCCTGTTATGTATTTAGTCCCATTAAAAACAGACCGCATTTTTTTGTGGTTTGACAAGGATTAACCACATCTCCTGGAAGAAATTTAAAAAGCCGGACAACTGTGGAATGAAGTACCATTTACCCTGGAATGCAGTTTTCTTTAAGGTTCAAGAGCTGTTACAAGAGCTATTGGGTTAGAGTTCACTAAAAACTGTCACTTCCTAAGTCAAAACCCTTCAGTATCCCAGTTGACAAGAGACAAGACACATGGAATTGTCTTCTTAGATTTCTCAAGCGCACATCTAGCTGCGAGACATTTACAAGCTGTCCTATAAAATCACTAGATCTTCTGGGTGGGCTCTCAAGTTCCAGCCTAGATTTTAACCTTGACTGTAATTTGTCATGGTTTAACCTCTATGCATCATACTGATGGCATTTTCCGTAGATAGTGTGACTCAGAAACATGGAATCGTGTTGCTGTGTTAACACACGACTGTGTTTCTCCTCCATGTTGGGCTGATGACGTTAAATATGTCACTCAAGCTATAAGCCCCTGTCCGAGTTGTCATTATTGTTTTCTTTATTAGCCTTATGCAGTCATTGTTGAGCCTAGACAACCTAAATCAATGGGAAGAGTTTGTGTTCTGTCAGTCACATGTCACCCACAGAGGTTCCTAGTCATACCACCATCAAAGAGCGGCCTCCTCCCTCCACATGTGTTGGCTATTAGAGAAACGTGCTCACAACAAGCAGTAGGAGGGCCTGTGCATTGCCACGCATCCATCCCTGCTGTTTGTACAATACATGTGTCTCACCTGTCCCCTCTGTCAACTTGTTATGTTTCATTCTGCCTCTCCAACCATCAGTGGACTCCAAACCAACGGTTCTCCTCGGTGAACTAGCCCTCTTTCATCACTCATTCTCTTCTTCTTTTACCAACAGCCATTCCCTTGAGATTTTTACCCTTAATTATCAGTATTTAGTCACTGTGTGCCAAGTGGAGCTCCCCGTGTGGTTAACATGTCCAGTTCTGGCTTAGTCTCTTTCCGCTAGATGCTTGGGTTTTGTTTCACCTAGGGAATTTTTCCTCCCAGTGGTTCATATTCTGTGACTCACCCTAGTCATACTAATCTCTCAAAGAGGGCCAGTTAGTGAACTCTGATTGGTAGTGCCAATCAGAGGATAATAACAGGGCAAGTTGCTTGAGTTTCACTGAATTTTCCTCCAATCAGGAATAGTTTGTATTCTGTGACTCACTTATTCCCCACAAAGGTCCCTAGTCACATTAATCGCCATTAGAGATCCTCACTAATACTAATCGCCCACAGAGAGCGTGGGCACTGCCACAGCCTTTGATTGGCACTGCCTTTGTTTTCAGCGTTTACAGCTTTGACCTAGTGGGAGGGGTGAGGGGTCAGAGGCCAATGCACATTTGTCATGGGAAAGCAAAGGCTTTGTACAGACCTGTACATACACTAACATAGACACACAAAGGCTATCATGCAGATCTGGACCAGATAAACATGCATTTGAAGGGCAGCCTGAACCTCCTGGAGGTTCTGGGTAAATAAACTTCCTCAAGGTCAACTTTTGGTGACTGTATAGTTTGCAGATGTCCGCATGTTTGCACACTGACATCCTTCCGCCCCCATGGCTCTTCGGTGTGACTTTGATGTTTTAGTGTGTACATTCTCTCTCAGCTTTACAATGGCTTGTGTGAGATCGCTAGCATTCTGTGTGGCTAGTGAAACGCATCTAGTGGGATATAGTTCTCCGTTAGCCCACTCATTGTGATCACTGGTAGTTCCTGTCCTAAACAGGTGCTCCTTACAGCACTAGATGTTTTCCATCCTCTCTTGCATGGGTTCTCTCCAGAAATCAAGCCCCTTTAAAGGGGGATAGGAGTGCTATGAAATGACCTATAATAGTCTTTTTTTTTCATTTATTTGATACACAGAAACATGGACTTTCACTTCGTAGAACATCGTTGAATATGACACTGCATGGGTTAACACACTTGTCCTCTGGGCTGTGGGATGCACCTGATCAAATAACAATGATCTGTTCTGTCTCCATTTGGGTTCAACTTCACCCCCCTCCACAGCTCCAGAGGTCCTGGCTCAGAAGCCCTACAGCAAGGCTGTTGACTGTTGGTCCATCGGAGTCATCGCCTACATCCTGTAAGTGACCTTCCAAACTCTCACCTCAAATTGGAACTTCCTCGCCTCAAATTGGCCTTTGGCCTTTTTTTTCTCCCGGTGGCACGGAGAGTGATAAGGGGAAGCGAATTGGGTTAGCCTCGAAACCGAGAGATAAACATAAAGGGGCCACCTGAGACAGCCCGATCCGGGAATGAATGAGAATCTCTCTCTCTCTCTCTCTCTCTCTCTCTCTCTCGCTCTCTCGCTCTCTCTCTCTCTCTCTCTCTCTCTCCCGCGGCGGTGCAAAGATGTGCCCATACCCC
>JAOYSI010000023.1:54722-71084 GCA_025775065.1 Hiodon alosoides | reverse complement strand
ATCTCCTCACCTTGACAGAGAACCACCACCACATGAAAAACACAATGACAACATCTCCTCACCTTGACAGAGAACCAACACCACATGAAAAACACAATGACAACATCTCAGCACCTTGACAGAGAACCACCACCACATGAAAGACGCAATGACAACATCTCCTCACCTTGACAGAGAAGAGAGCCAAAGGCCATGGCTTCAGCGGTGGACCAGTCCAGCTTCGTTCCTTCCTCCAGCTTCTGCAGCCGACCCTGAAACAGAAGCACCTCCTGGCTGTCCCCATCAGACGGACTACTGCCCTGATTGTCTGATTTGTAGCCCAGAGTCCTGTTCTGGCGCTATTTTGGTCGCAGCGCGTCGACTCTAGCCTCGAACGTGAACGGTGGCAAAACGCTGACAAACACGGATGAGGCCCACCTGCCCTTTCCGAAGATAACGAAGACTTTTTACCGGCTGACGAGTTAGTGAGTGAGGCCAGGAGATTGGACTCCAGCACCGCTGGGTTACCTGCACATGCGTTTTCCCCAGGTGGCCGTGCAGTTGGATCTCCCCGGGGACCTCCACGGACTTGGCAGCCACGAACTGCAGCAGGGGCGCCGGGACGCCGGTGTCCCAGGTGGTGAGGCGGGCCTGGGGCTCCATCAGGTCGCCCCAGCGGCCCTGCAGGTTGGTAGGCGGAGGGCTGTAGAGGGTCATGTTGGCCAGACGCTCGTTCAGCATGGCGTAGTGGGAGGTCTTAATGTCCGAACACTCTGCCGCGGTCATCAGACCCTCCGAGACCAGCTGGTCGGCATAGGAGTCTGGGATGCTCTTCCTGGACCTAGTAGGCGGGCAGATTTTTAAAATTATTATTAAATGTTTTTTTACAATGTTTCCCTAGAAACATTTTCTACATTTCCCCCAGCTTTGAATACATAAAACTGGCTGGGTCAGAAACTCACCGGATAATCTTGTACATGGCCGGGTTGGTGAAGGAAGGCTCGTCCAGCTCATTGTGGCCCCACTGCCGATAACAGAGCAGGTCCACGATCACATCCTTACGGAACCGCCGCTGGTACTCCACCGCCAGCCGAGTGGCCCGCAGAACCTCCTCAGCGTCGTCGCCGTTGACATGGATAACGGCACAGCCCACTATCTTACCTGGGCAGCACCAAGAACAGGAGAGTCCACTTATCACATGGTGACAGCTCGTCCAACAAATGCTACACATCCATTCACAACTACTAAATATAATAAAATACAAACATGATAGATCAAATTTTGAGTCGTCTTGAAAAGCCATATTTAATACACCACCAAAAAACCCTGAAAAGTAAACATGTAATCAAGTAGAGTATTGATTTTTTCAAATCTTACAAAAAAATATTTTACACACCAACATCACTGCAGTACAAAGAAGATCTCCCCCTCTCAGATGGAGTGGTATAACCCACTTGGTTATTTACAATAAGGTGGATGCTTCCACCCACTCTGAAGTGGGGAAGGTTTGAAAGGGTGAACGTTTCAGGTACAATTCCTTGGCCAGAGAAGGAGGCATCCCCATGGACCTGAGATGATACAAAAGAGACATCATCGCCCAAAATCCTTCACAACTAACCCTAACCAATCACCCACAAGCACTCCTTCATAAACTCATGTTTGCAGTATTGCAGTATGGAACAAGTGTTGCAGGGGGTGGGTTTTGGAAGTGGTTACCTGCAAACAGATGACCGCGTCCCCGGGCTGGGCACCGCCCTCAGGGGAGTAGTCTCCGTCCTGCTTGACCTGCTGCCGCCCGCGGGTCTTGCCCTGGGTCACGGGGTTGATGGCCTCCAGGTGGGATGGGTTGGGTAGCATGGTGACATGCAGAGGGCGACCCGCTCCAAAGTCCAGGTCCACGGAGGTGGTCAGGTGGGAGAGGACGTCCCCTATGGAGGGGGAGTTCTCGGGGAACTCACTGAGGCCCCGCATTTTTCGGAACATGAGCTGGAGGACAGGGGCAGACAAAGGAGCACGCTCACTACAACTAGACAACCATGCTCCTGCAGGTTGTCCTGTAGGGGACATTAGCTCACGTGAAGAGGTTTGCAAGAGAAGCACCCCAATTGTGCTCAGGTATGTAAGAACCATTATGATCCAGGTATGTTAGGAACGTGGTCTACTGTGAGCCATGTATAAATATATAAGACTTGTTCATCTCACGAGGATACATGTGGGCATGGGAAGTGAAGGATGACCAGGTGTACAAGGGCGTTCAAACTGTGCTGGTAAATATAATCCAGGTGTGCACAGGTGCCCTACCTCAGGTGGGAACAGCAGCAGCCCAGTTAGGAGGTTGAGCCTGCCACGGTGGGGCATGCCCATGATCACGTCCGTCACTCCGCTGTAGGAGGCCAGACGGAACAGCTCGAAGAAAAATCCCATCATGCTCTCTGCACCCTCACCCCCATAACGCTTTACGGTAGAGAACTTGGTGGCGAGGAAGTGGTCAAATTCCTGGGAGTCAAAACGCAAATAAAAGAAGGCTGGTCGATACCTTGCAGAGAAGAAACATTTTCAAAAAAGAACCTCTCAGCATTATCAGCTATTTTTGAATACGTAATTGTGGCATTTCTGGCAATTATAGCGCTCTAGGAGGCCTACGGTTGATGTTTTTGACACACTGAACTGTTGGGACATAGTTAGTGTTCAGGTGATCAAGCCTTGTGCTACCTGAGATTCCAGCATAAGCCTGGCCAGCTGCCTCCTCTCCTCTGGAGAAAAGGTCTCCTTCTTCAGCTCCTCAAACTGGTCAGAGAACCACTCCTTCTCCTCTAGGCTCTGCAGCTGACTAATTTCCACGGAAACATGGCCACAGTAGGCGCGGTCCAGGTAGTCCAGCACCTCTTCAAGTGATGCTTCAGCTTTGCCGAAATTCCGGAGGCCTTCGGGAGAACAATCCAAAACTAACCATCAGCACTCAATATTTCGCAAGGAGATTGAGCTTAGATCTATCTCAAAAAAAGAATAGAACCTAAAATATTTCACAAAACAGAAATTGTGCAATGATCATGTGACCATGTGGCACGACAAAAACAAAGTCCATACCAAAGACTTGAAATACTATGAATTATTTATCCATTTGGTAGAAGATAAAAATCACGCACCACTGGTGTTGAAAGGTCCGTGGAGGGACTCAGTTAGGATGCTGATTTCAGGTACCATGTCCATTACAGGTTGTTCGGGGAGTAATGGGTTAATTTTCGCTGCCTTGTGTCCGTGTGTTCGATATGCCTCTACTAATCGTGCCAACCCATGTTCTGTCCAGATAGGGAAACATACAAGTACAGGTGTCACAATTACTGTTTATATATATATATATATTGTGGAATGTTAAACATCAACATATTACGTTGCTTCTAGTATTATGCGTTTTGAAATGGATGTAACGTTTCATATTACCAGCTTTAGTTTAAACGAGTTAATATATTTATATATATGAACTAAAACTTATGAATAAATATTAACAAAACTTTCCAGAAATTTTCAGCTTGTAGGTGGACCGCAAAGTTACGTAATTGCCTTACCAAATAACATTGTATTAAGTGGGAAAAAAAGGATTTTGTAACTTGTTAAGTACACATAAAAACAATTTACAATATGCCAGACAGGCAGCAATGGAAGATAGAACGCCAACCGCTAACGAGTATTTATAATCACCGACCTCGATTAAGTAAGGATATATACTCGCTCTTCTGAAACTTCACTTTTGCCTCGGTCCCCTTCGGCTTATATCCGTAGACCCCCTTTTCGGTATGATAAAGGTTGCACTGCAGTGGCCGAACAGCGCGGAGAGAAGGCCTGCCGGCTACATACAGATTTTTAAGAATGAGAAACGCTGACATGTTTAGTGTCAGTTTAGTCTTGGTAAAATATTTTTTAAAGAACTACAAAGCTTGACACACTGTACAACGAGGCAGCCATACTGCATATGAATGGTGGGAGTTGACAACACTTTCGAACCCTATTGGCTAACCCACGTAAGATCAGTTTAGGTCTCTAGATAAGGACAGTCGACGCATCGTTAGCGACTTCCATGTTGCAACAAGTGTAATGATAGAATGTACTAAACGACCTTTCTACACATATAGCAGCATGTCTGCGTCGTAATTAGCCATAGCCCAAATTTTAACCTTATCCAGACACATTTACATCGCTGATTAACCCATTCCTAGTTCATTTTTGTCAGGTTTCTTATTTGGAATGTGTAATGCAATCGAGTGTTAACTATACTGTTGCTGACCGTACACCACATTATTTCTGAGTATCAGAATCGTTGCATATTGACTGGTTCACTTTATACCAACCAGCCTCAATCATGAGACAGGTGAACCATGGAACTAGAGTCTGACGATTTCACATACAATATATTTTTTTTTAAATTGGGCTTTACATGGTTCACTTGCGCATTGCCTGCCGTTGTCATATGACTTTATTAAATTACAAAGCATAAAGGTCATGGCCTTCAGACCGTGTATCTGTACACACTGGGTGTAAATAGGTGATTGTAATGATATTTGCAAGAACATTCAAATGTATTAACAACTAAAACGTTGCCTTGGTGGTATTTAGTTCAGGCTCAATATGGACACCCAATCGAGATGGTCCTTCAGAAACAGGGAAGGGTATCTTGTCTACCAGAAGAAGAAGAAAACAACCGACGTTTATGTTGACAAAAAATGAAGGTAATAATTATTTGTTTTTATTGCTTAGTAAATTAAATTTTGGATTAAACGATCATATGTTGGAAATAAACACGGTATTATCCTGCATCGTGAAACCTTGGGATAAAAACGCAAACTGCTAGCTGGCTAAGCTATTTGTTTACCTCATACGAGGGCTCGATAGGCCTACCTAGCTTGTCTTTATATTAAAATAATTAACGTTTTTATTATGATTGAAATATTTATACTCAAAGGTTCGTAATATAGAATTACAAACATGCTCCTTTACTAAGGGCTAACCAGCTGCTTAATAAATTAGGCTCTAAACTATAAACCCTCACCCTTGTTTTGACAAAACGCGGGCTAACGTTACTTCATAGGGAGGTTATATTATACATTAACGTTTTCATTTGACAAAATTCGGGTAGTTAACTTGTCGTCTTTTGCATGTATTATTCAGATAATCTTGATGAGTTAAATATCCAGGTATTAGTTTAATAAAGTTAATTCACTGATTATATCATGGTTAGTATCATCACGACAGTCACTACTAACTAACGTTGAAGAGGTTAACTCTACTTAGTTATATTTGAACTCGAAGATAAATTATTCGAAGCCTAAACCGTTAGAAGCGACCGCGCACAGGTATTTGTGACGGATAACGGTCAGCAATTTAGCTTCATGTTACAGGTGGCATTTAGTTTGCCTTTTAGCTATATGTCTTTTATCGTGACTAAACATACCCTTGTTAGTGTTTTTAAAAATTATTATTGTGAGATATCTTTCACAATATGATGTTGGCTGTGTAGAATTGTTTACGTTGCTAGTTAGTTCCGTATAGATCGAAATGTAATTTATCCATTGATTGGACAATGAGTGCAATTAGGTTTATAAAATAAATCCTCGGAGCGTTTCTTTTGAACCCATTGTGAGTAATGAATGATTTCCGTTTGTTGCTTTGATCAATTTAATGTGCGACTGTGAGGCACATAATTGTAGCTGGTCTCTTGGTTAACCACCTATAATATTTATTTCTGTTAACTAGCCAATGTATATATTTTAACGGCTTCGTTCTCATTCAGTTCTGTTGGAGATTTTTTTTTTTTTTAATCTTCCACCCTCCGGTATACAACAGCGTCAATAAGCTGAAACCGCCTAATGTGAAGCTGGACTTTCGTAGATGTTGGTATTTTTTTACTGCTTTTTCTTAACGCAGAGCTTTGTTTTACAGTATGCCCGCTGAGCACAAAAAATCAGTGAACATGGATGAGAAAGAGGCATGTGTCTTCACCAACAAGGAGAAGGAGAAGGAGAGGGAGGGGGAGAGACGGCCTGCCTCATCCCGAGAGAAGGGGAAGGAGGATGCCAAGGTGAGTGGCAAGAAGGACAACAGTAAATCTGCGGAGGACAAGAAGAGGAGGATGGAGGAGGACAAGAGAAAGAAGGAGGAGAAAGAACGCAAGAAGAAAGAGGAGGAGAAGCTGAAAGCGGAGGAGGAGCAGAAGAAGAAGGAGGAGGAGGAGAAGAGACTGCAGGAGGAGGAGGAGAAGAGACTGCAGGAGGAGGAGGAGAAGCGACAGCGAGAGGAGGAGGCAGCTCGGTTCAAGTAAGTGAACGGTTCAGACCACCCTCGGCGCGTTTTAGCTGGCCGCTCCTCGTTGTGAAGTGAGGTTATTCACATGGAATGTGTCTCTCCTTGGGTAGTGTGGAGAATGGAAGCCTATTGATTTTTGGACTCAAACTGCCAACAAACTGCTCAAGTCCGGAATCGGTGGGATTCTAGTGCGTAGCAATAGCAAAGTAATTGAATTGACATTTCACGGAGCGTGTTCTGAGCAGCAGTATTCTGAACCGGTGACACTGAGAAAAATGGCCTCTCCTTGTTTTCTCTTCTTTATTAACTATCATCTGAAAGCTGCTAGCTTAAAATGAATGCACTCGTAACGTAGTAGACAGTGCCAAAAATGTGGGTGAAAGAATATTGGAGATAATTGTCAAAAATTCGATGTAAACTCTTTGGTGTGTTTTATTGTATTTTTATTTTTCCCCCTAATTGTCCACCCTACCTTGGGTTATATATACCGTTTGAACAAGTGTTTGAAATGTCGATTTAAAGTCTGAAATGGAAATTAAATAAAAAATCTTAAAATGAGCTATGCGGTCTATGTCATCAAGCTATAAATGTGGCGGTGAATCGTGGTTTAACTTACACTGTCCCCCCCCCCTCCCCACCGTTCAGAGAGAAAGAGGAAGCACACCAGCTCCACCAGGAGGCCTGGGAGCGACACCAGTCCCGGAAGGAGCTGCGTAGCAAGAACCAGAACGCCCACGAGGGCCGGCCTGAGGAGGCCTTCTTCAGCCGCCTGGATTCCAGCCTGAAGAAGAACACCGCCTTCGTGAAGAAGCTGAGGACCCTGACAGAGCAGCAGCGGGACTCGCTCTCCAACGACTTCGGCTCGCTCAACCTCAGCAAGTACATCGCCGAGGCCGTGGGCTCGGTGGTGGAGGCCAAGCTGAAGATCTCGGACGTGGGCTGCGCCGTCCACCTCTGCTCCCTCTTCCACCAGCGCTACGTGGACTTCGCTCCGCTCCTTCTGCAGGCCTGGAAGAAGCACTTTGAGGCGCGCAAGGAGGAGAAGACGCCCAACGTGAGCAAGCTGCGGACCGACCTCCGCTTCATCGCCGAGCTCACCATCGTAGGCATCTTCACCGACAAGGAGGGGCTGTCGCTGATCTACGAGCAGCTGAAGAACATCATCAGCACGGACCGCGAGGCGCACACGCACGTCTCCGTGGTGATCAGCTTCTGCAAGCACTGCGGGGACGACATCGCCGGCCTTGTGCCCCGCCGGGTGAAGGCGGCGGTGGAGAAGTTCAGCCTAAGCTTCCCTCCGAGCGAGATCATCAACACCGAGAAGCAGCAGCCCTTCCAGAACCTTCTCAGGGAGTACTTCACTTCCCTCACCAAGCACCTGAAGAAGGATCACCGCGAGCTGCAGAACATCGAGAGGCAGAACAGGTGAGGAAATCGATGGGGACGCGGAGCAGCGCCGCGCCGCGTCGCGTTAGCCGTGTGGATTCGTCCTGGTATTTTGGTATTATGTACCACTTGTGGAGTTAACAGTGAAGTGTAACGATACATCAGTATTGGTGTAGCTGGTAACAAACCTGGTCAGAGTACAAAGGAAAGGCCTGATTTCGTTATATACAGCATCTAATCACCAGCTTGATTGTTTGGCCAACTGTACCAAATTATCCTGTACAATTCTTGCTTCAGATTGTTATTCTACCTTACTGCGTGTCAGCGCCGCCTGTTGTGAGCTTCCGAATTGTCCTGGAGGGCCAATGAGAGCCCCTTGCCTTGCCTTGCCTTGTCCTTCCAGGCGAATCCTACATTCCAAGGGGGAGCTGAGTGAGGACCGGCACAAGCAGTACGAGGAGTTCGCTACCTCCTACCAGAAGCTGCTGGCCAACACGCAGTCCCTGGCCGACCTGCTGGATGAGAACATGCCGGAACTGCCCCAGGACAAGACCGTGCAGGAAGGTAACATCCCGTGCTAGGGTCCACAGATCTTTTGAGTGTTAATTCTCTTCATCCTTTAGGCCAGTTCAGGATCACGTAAGAACAGGAAGTTCGGTTGTTGCTTTCCTGCGTGACGGACAGGATGTGGTCTCTGTGTGTTTCAGAGCACTGCCCCGGCATCGACATCTTCACCCCGGGGAAGCCAGGAGATTACGACCTGGAGGGGGGCATTTGGGAGGACGAGGATGCGCGCAACTTCTACGAGAACATGGTGGACCTGAAGGCCTTTGTCCCAGCCATCCTGTTCAAAGACAATGAGAAAAGTGGTCAGGGTCGGGACCGGGATGAGACCAAAGGTTTGTCATTGTGCTGTCAACCGGATGCGTTTCTGTTGATTCTGCTATAGAGGGAGGAGTGTTATGCTGGTAAAGCGCTAGGCTTCCATCATTAATCAAACAAAGTATATTTTTGATTTGTGGGTCTGTACTCTTTTAGTGTTGTATACATACATGTAAATACATATATAGATATTTGTTATTTAACTTATTTTCTGTGGTTATATTCTTTGTGTCTGCATTTTGGTTTTTTTGGTCGTAATTGTGTCCACACTGTGTATGGTTTTCAATAAAGCTGGCTCACTCCTTTCCTAACCAGGTATGAAAGCCCTGTGTGGGATAGATTTGTGGGCCCTCTAGCACCCCTTTAGCGTCTCAGACTTCCCATAACGGCCTGTCTGGGAAGCTTGGACATGGACTGAGCCGTATCATGTGACCCTGCAGATCCCAAGGAGGGGAAGGAGATTAAAGAGGTGACGGGCACGGAGGAGCTGGAGTTGGAGTTGGAAACGCTGGACATCGCGGACGACGCCCTGGAGCTGGAGGCCGGAGACGAGGCGGAGAACGACGAGCTGGCCAAGAAGCTGCTCGATGAGCAAGGTTCAACACCGCGTTCCCATGCGTCTGTAGACCGCATTATCCAGGGTTCCCTAACCGTGTCTGTTCTGTGGAGAATAGGGATCAAATGACCGGTTACGCTGGCCATTCTGAAACCTTGTGTCCTGCCCTGGATGATAGGATCTGCCCTTCTTTGGGACTTTGACCTACGAGGCTAACCGGCATCTCCAGTCTGTTGTCCTGACCTTCAGGCTGGCAGTGCTCTCGAGAGGGACGCCTCTCTTGCGGTCAGCATCGAACCTCTCGTGTGGGATGCGTAGCCTGTAGGGTTTAAAAGACACGGGTGGCTCAAAGGTGATTGGCTCGGAGATCCATCGTACCTCACCCTGCCCGTGTGTGGTGGCAGGATTTTATGGTGACCAGCCCATTAGTACAGTTGACCATTACAAATTGAGGAGAAAACCCCAAATGAATTGTCAATTCTGAATGAATAATGAAAAGGATGTATTGTCTCTTTTGTCATCTGTGATCTTCTGACCACGCTGGCTGTGTGTGCTCCTCTGTTGGCAGAACAAGAGGACGAGGAGGCCAGCACTGGGTCTCACCTGAAGCTCATTGTGGACGCCTTTGTCCAGCAGCTGCCTAACTGCGTCAACAGAGAGCTGATAGACAAGGCAAGGAGGGGGCCCGAGAACCGACGGTCCTGTTATGAGTTGTCGCAGTTTGGTTTCGCCCATGGTTGCGTAGAAGCTGCTGATTCAAATGAAGAGGAACCGGTCACCCGGTTATGCAGAACAACAGAGTTCGGTCTCCATCTGCAGAATATAGCTGGACTGTAAAAAGTCTTGGAGGGAATATGGATTTGTGTTTTTATATTTTATTTTGATAACAGGATGACAATAATTTATAAAGGTTCTCAGTGTGAGGACTTGGTGGTTTGACACAGAGTTAGGGATACACAGGCTCCGCTAACGTGAAGTCACTTGGTTTCCCAGGCTGCCATGGACTTCTGCATGAACATGAACACCAAGTCGAACCGGAGGAAGCTCGTGCGGGCGCTCTTCACTGTCCCCAGACAAAGGTACCGCAAACGTTAGGGTTTAACCTTAGCGCGTCGTTGTGCTCTGCCACTACCTTAGTAACACACAAGGTGGTGCTCTTAGTCAAATTAACTAAATGCATTCAAAACAACTTTGAATTACGTTTGTCTTTCACTTACTGAAACCTTAATACCTTCGGACACATATAGTTTGTGTTTGCGTTTGTCAGTTGTTGCATCAGTGTAATATCTGTGTGGGTCTGCGGTTGTTGACCGCTTGTCCTCCCGACAGGCTGGACCTGCTGCCCTTCTACGCACGACTGGTGGCCACCCTCCATCCCTGCATGTCAGACGTGGCAGAGGACCTGTGCTCTATGCTGAAAGGAGACTTCAGGTTTCACGTACGTCACTCGGCCCTTTAATCCTTTCACTAGTGCATTGTCCCTACCCGATGGCACTGTCGGAATTGTCATACAGACTTTATACCACTAGTGAACAAGTGAAAGCCCGTTAATGGTTTCAGTAGTGCATTGTCCCTACCCGATGGCACTGTCAGAATTGTCATACAGACTTTATACCACTAGCGAACAAGTGAAAGCTTTCCCCCCCCCTTTTAGAGGTCGCCTGGTTAACAAATGGATTAATTGACTCTGGGATATTAGTTGTTAGTCCCAGTTAATCCAGTTTGAAACATATCAGGTCGTTTTCATTAATGCCGGCACGCTGTTTGTTTTACGCCTAGAATATATTTAATTTTTTTTTTTTCCTATTTTAGATAAGGAAGAAGGACCAGATCAACATTGAAACCAAAAACAAAACCGTCAGGTTTATTGGAGAGCTGGCCAAATTCAAGATGTTCTCTAAAACCGACACTCTTCACTGTCTCAAGGTAGCTTGAATATTTCTCTCACGCCATGACGGTGAAACTAATGTGGTAGAAATTAAGTTTGGGAGTAGCACTACGTACATATGGCTTAAAAGATGACCAGCAGTGTTGAGTGTGAGTCATATTTATTTAGTTAGAAGGTGGGCAACCTTGCTGGTATTTATACATTTTAAACCTGTTTACTTTTAATTTGGCCCAATGATTGATTCAGTTGTGTTATCAAAGGTTTGGGTTGAAACACTATCTGGTAGGTCGTTTTGCCTTGTTAAGCCCAATAACGAGCCCCTGCTCTCCGGCAGATGTTGCTGTCAGACTTCTCTCACCACCATATCGAGATGGCCTGCACTCTTCTGGAAACCTGCGGCAGGTTTCTCTTCAGATCCCCCGACTCCCACCTGCGCACTAGTGTGCTCCTGGTCAGTTCTGTCTGAAACGCATCTCCTTTAACCCTATTTTACTGTCAGGCTCCTGGTCAGTTCTGTCTGAAACACATCTCCTTTAACCCTATTTTACTCTCACGCTCCTGGTCAGTTCTGTCTGAAACACATCTCCTTTAACCCTATTTTACTCTCACGCTCCTGGTCAGTTCTGTCAAACTGGTCTCTGTTTCCCTGTTACACTCTCACGCTCCTTATTTGTTCTGTCTGACACAAGTCTCCTTTTCCCTGTTACACTCTCACTCTCCTGGTCAGTCCTTTCTAAAACACATATTTACCTGGTTAAACAAATATATTTGTGGCAAGTTCTGTTTGAAATTAGCCACCTCCCAATGTTTGTACTGTGTTAAACTCAAGCTGTATCTCACCTTTGTGTCTAAACCCGTTGCCTCCACCCACCTAGAACTGTCAAACGAAACCCTTTGTGGCGTAGAGTCCAATGTCCACAACTCCACACTGCCGTAATGGCTCAACAGTGTAGCGAGTGTGTGGAAGAGCCCTGGCTCTCTATCCACGTCAGCTGTGAGAAACGTGACTGGTCTGACCCCTGCCACCGTCTCCCCAAAGCCAACCCATCCCCTCACATTTCGCAGGCAGGCCCTGTCCTTTTCCTCTGTGGTTCTGCTGCCTGCTGGGGTTTGATTAAGTAATGGACTACACTCTCTTGTTAAAGTGCCCTGTTGGGATGGGTCTAGCTTTAAGTTTGGATTAGGCCCAGGTTGTCTTGTCTATATGATAGACCCCTGTGGGACAGACTCCTCATTTATCTGAATTATAGTGCTTCAGGCCTTAGTCTGCTGGTTACTGAAGCTAAATGTGCTCTGCTAAATGTGGGGTCGTTACCCTTGTTATTTGTTGCTGTCTGCCAGGAACAAATGATGCGTAAGAAGCAGGCCATGCACCTAGACGCTCGCTACGTGACCATGGTGGAGAACGCCTACTACTACTGCAACCCTCCGCCCGTGGAGAAGACGGTGAGGAAGAGGAGGCCGCCCTTGCAGGAGTACATCCGCAAGCTCCTGTACAAGGACCTGTCCAAGGTCACCACCGAGAAGGTACGGGAGACGCCACCACGACGCTCTTCCGCGTGATCCCTGATGAACCCTGTCCCGACAGTCCTGTCCAACCCCCACCCCCCCCGTCTTCCCACAGGTACTGAGACAGATGCGGAAGCTGCCCTGGCAGGACCCGGAGACGAAGAACTACCTCATCTGCTGCATGGTCAACATCTGGAACGTCAAGTACAATAGCATCCACTGCGTGGCCAACCTTCTGGCCGGCCTGGTGGCCTACCAGGAGGACGTGGGCATCCACGTGGTGGATGGGGTGCTGGAGGACATCCGGCTGGGCATGGAGGTGAGAGAATGGCTGCTTCCTGTACGTCTGGTTTTTGTGGCCACTTAAAGGGCCAGCATCGCCGTTTCCTGATGAGATAGAGATTCATCATCATTATTATTACATCATCATCATTATTATTATTATTACGGGTTTGACCATTGGCGGCTCTTCTCTCTCCACCACAGGTGAACCAGCCCAAGTTCAACCAGAGGCGCATCAGCAGTGCCAAGTTCCTGGGGGAGCTTTACAACTACCGGATGGTGGAGTCCGCTGTCATTTTCCGCACCCTGTTCTCCTTCATCTCGTTCGGGGTGAACCCAGACGGGACGCCCAGCCCGCTGGACCCTCCTGAGCACCTGTTCCGTCTCCGTCTGGTCTGCACCCTGCTGGACACCTGCGGCCAGTACTTCGACCGCGGCTCCAGCAAGAAGAAGCTGGACTGCTTCCTCATTTACTTCCAGGTTGGCTCGTCAAACGTCAGAGCTGTCAATCGGTCAAACTGACTGTGGATTTTCACTGGTTTGACCCTATCTGTGGGTAAAGGTGTTGAGGATGACGGTCTGCTGTGCCCGTTCAGCGCTACATCTGGTGGAAGAAGAGTGTGGAGGTGTGGACGAAAGACCACCCGTTCCCCGTCGACATCGACTACATGATCAGCGACACCCTGGAGCTGCTCAGGCCTAAGACCAGGCTGTGCTGCTCGCTGGAGGAGGCTGCCAGGCAGGTCGCCCATCTGGAGAGGGAGGTCCTGGTCAAACTGGGTGAGTGTCCACTGAGGGTATACCGAGTGGGTGTTGAAGGGAGAGGGTACGGTAAAGGAATTGGCAGTTACACAGGTTATCCTTGACCGCCGGCATTCTTCACCACAGCTCGGTGTTTTCCTGTTAAAAACCTGTTTGGCCACGCTTTTTATCGGTTTAACTCTCGTTTGGCCAGCCTGTTGACTTTCACATTCCTGTAGAGAAACTGAGCCTCGCCGTGCTTTGATTAATGCGATAAATGTTCAAGAGCAGCTTCAGAAGTGTCACAAAGTCCTCCAGCTCTACTGATAAACCTCTGCGCTGGGAAATGCCTCCCAACGGTTTTTCTGTGGACAAACTGCATTTTCCTTCAGAGGAAAAAAAGTCAGATTTAGGATTTTTGGTCAAACGCAAAAGGAATTGGTGTTAGACTCGTCACTGGGGCTTCTTGCAGAGACATGGAAACGCTAGTGCTAACGTTACTGCAGAGTCATGGGCGATGTTGCACCTTGGTTTCCGTTGTTCGTAGGGGAGAAGCAGCGGGTTTCGGGTGGAATCGGCATGTGTCATCAGGTGTATTTGTGGGAAAGGTTACAGCAACATTCCAGCAGCCGGTGTAATGAGTTGAGTCAGAACGGAAAACAACTGCTCTGCTATTTCACCCTGGAATCTGGTTCCTTCTTCATACCTGCTTTTGTTTTTGGAGATTGTTTTGAGCGCACAATCGCTTCATTGTTCTGCTTTCTGTGACACAATTCCAAAAAAATCCATAAGTCTTTTCATTGAAGATTCCGTGAAGTTGGATCAGAGCGAGTCTCATTGTAACTAGTCTTTTAATCTGTGATTGCATACCCTGAAGGATCTGTGGCGTTTCCCCAGAACGTGTTGAATAGAGACGGCCAGGTGGAAGCCTGCTGGGGTTGACCTGGCACCTCGCAGGTGCAGGAACTTGGGTGACCCTGCGCACCTTGTCCCGCAGGTCTGGCCATGGAAAAGGATGACCGGTGCTCCAGTGCCATGGGCGAGGGGGAGGCTCTGGACGAGGAGGACGATGACGACGACGAAGAGGGCGGAGCTGAAACCGAGGAGCAGTCTGGGAACGAGAGTGAGATGAACGAGCCCGAGGAGGAAGTACGTGATTTTGTCCTTTGTCATTTCGTCTGGCGCGGAAAAAAGAGAGAGCGCGGTTTGGCCACGACGGCCGAATTACGCTGCCCCTGCAAAGAATCCAGAAACTTTCAGTTGTCTGCCGGTTACGCCTTTGTGTTTCTGTGTTTGTAGGAGGGGTCGGAAAACGAGGAGGAGGAGAGAGAGGAAGAGGAGGAGGAGAACACGGACTACCTAACAGACTCCAATAAAGAGAACGAGACTGATGAAGAAAACAACGTGAGTTTGGCCCCGGCACCCATGGGTTCCCCTGCTGCCTGGCTTAGATCCAGGGGGGGGGTGGGGCATATGATCACGCTGTGCTCTTCCTCAGGAGGTGACCATAAAGGGCGGGGGGCTGAAGCACGTAGCGTGCGCTGAGGACGAGGACTTCATTCAGGCTCTCGACAAGATGATGCTGGAGAATCTTCAGGTATCAAGGCCTTAAACGGGAGGGAGTGTGTGTGTGTTTTTACAGGCATGTTCTCCTGTGTGCGTATTTACCGGTCCTTCTGTGCCCTTGCAGCAGCGCAGCGGGGAGTCTGTGAAGGTGCACCAGCTGGACGTTGCCATTCCTCTGCAGCTGAAGAGCCAGCTGAAGAAGGGCCCGCCCCCAGTCTGCAGCGGGGAGGGTGAAGGGGAAATGGCCGACACCATGCAGTTCGTCATGCTCACCAGGAAGGGCAACAAGCAGCAGGTACCGCCCACTCCCCATTCCTCGATTCTTATTGGTTCATTCTTCTTCTTAATTTGGATATTTGATTCAGAGTCTTTCAATACTCTACGTGGCCTCTTCAGCACTTCCTTTCGAAGTAGTGGACCTGCCTCACCTTTGCAACTTTGTGCCGCCGGCTGTCGCCAGAATGCTGATTTTTGTTTTGTACTTGCATGCAGTTTAAGATCCTCAACGTGCCGTTGTCTTCACACCTGGCCGCCAATCACTTCAACCAGCAGCAGGCGGAGCAGGAAGAGAGGATGCGAATGAAGAAACTGACTCTGGACATCAACGAGCGACAGGAACAGGAGGACTACCAGGGTGAGTGTATACAAACACACAGACAGGAACTGGAGCCATTACTAGGATGAGTAAAGTGAGTAAACACACGTCGAGAGATTATAGGAACCAGAGGGTTTACTGTTAGTGGTTCTGACTTCTTTGGCGGGTTTTTCTCCACCCTGCAGAAATGATGCAGTCCCTGGCCCAGCGCCCAGCCCCGGCCAACACAAACCGTGAAAGGCGACCCCGGTACCAGCACCCCAAGGGGGCGCCCAACGCCGACCTCATCTTCAAGACGGGAGGGAGGTGAGGCACGTCCCTCGGCAGCATAACTTCTTCTTTCTGCTAGCTTTCCAACACCAACGGAGTCGCAGTAATGTTCTATCGTGATTCTGGAACAAACCACGCGTTCTCTGCTAGCTTTCCAACGCCAACGGAGTCGCAGTAATGTTCTACCGTAACTCTGGAACAAACCACGCGTTCTCTGCTAGCTTTCCAACGCCAACGGAGTCGCAGTAATGTTCTACCGTAACTCTGGAACAAACCACGCGTTCTCTGCGAGCTTTCCAACGCCAACGGAGTCGCAGTAATGTTCTACCGTAACTCTGGAACAAACCACGCGTTCTCTGCTAGCTTTCCAACGCCAACGGAGTCGCAGTAATGTTCTACCGTAACTCTGGA
>JAOYSI010000023.1:24693-47924 GCA_025775065.1 Hiodon alosoides | reverse complement strand
GGTGCCTGGATCTTCTCTGCAACTGAGCCACCGTGGACCCTAACCTCCACACGCGGTGCCTGGATCTTCTCTGCAACCGAGCCACTCCACACGTGTCGGGGTCTCAATGAATGGAGCCACCCATTGCCTTTAATGTGCCTTTAAACACAGCTCAACACTGGCATTGGACTCGTTACTGGACTTGTTACAGATCATTCGGATTAGGTGTTGCGTACCGGTGGAAAAAAGTCATTCAAATGTCAAAACAGGACCAGAGAATTTCTAGCGTAGATTTTGAAGCCTGAAAGAGCGGTGGATGCCTTTGAAGTACCTGAAGCAGGATAAGAGAGATAAGAGGGACTACAAGCTTCCCTCTCTGAAAGAAGATGACAGCAGTAGATCACAGCCAAGTAAAAAAATAAACCTACAGGAGACACATTAATGGCCCAGCTATTATCACGCAATCATCGTTTCATTATACTAAGCCTACTAAGCCTTAAGCAGACAAATGGCCGGGTGTGTGTGTGTGTGTGTGTGTATGTGTGTCAGCAAGTGTATACATCTGTGAGTGTACGTTATTGCAGTGGAGATGGCTTTCTGGTTGTTTCTGGGGCATAGGAAGAAAAATCTATTTTGCGGCCAGACGGAAAGTAGGCCGCTGCTCTATGGCAGGGCGGCGAGACGAAGTCGATAAAAAATGTATTTCAGTAGTTACTCGGCCGTTTAAGTCTTTCTGCTTTTTGGGGTCTTCGGTTCACCGCAACGCCGGAAAGTCGAAACGAGCGTTTCCCCAAACGGAACGGCTAGAAGGGTCCAAGCAAGAGCAAGATCCCACACAAGCTGATAAATCCGAAGACTTTAGCACACAAGATCTCTCGGGTGCACGGTGGAGGAGCCGGGCCGCGTTTTTCCGACGTCAAGCCAAGGTCAAAGATGTTACCGGGACAACCGGATGCTAAATCGCCAGCCGCTCCAGGACCGCTCGGCGCCCCGGGTGGGCCAGGTGCATTCCTCACAAGTCGGCGAAAAAGGGTCCCGTATGGGAGTATGGGGGCAGCTCATTCCAAACACTGGTGATGCTCCATGGGAAGTGTCCCAGCGCTAATGGTTTATAGACTCAGTCAATGTCCAGTAGAGATCTTTGGAGATTGGAAAAGTCCGTGTGGAGTGCCTCGTACCCACCCAGACTGATTACACCCAGGTTTCCTGTGAGTCGATGGGAGAGAAGGTTAGTGGAGCACAGGCAAAATTTGGCCCAACCCTCTGGGGAACGGTCGGATTTATACGTGCATCCCTCATCCCAGTCGGGCCCTAAATCCGCGCCCCCCCACCGTCCCGATTTAATAAGGGTGCGCTCCTACATCTCCCCCCAGCCAAGCGCTCGGCTGAGAGGACTTCGGCTTGGCGTCGCAGCAGAAGACTCATAACTCACGAGTCACATACGCTTAGGAGCGGAACCTCTGTTCAAAACGCAGCCCTGAAGGCGCACGTCACGAGGGGTTACTCTTCTCAGACTTGCCTGTAAGAGGCTCTGAGGAAATCCAGAAGGAGCACTGGGTCATGGACCGATGTGGAGTTGCCACAGAGTCCCTTCCATACTCTGACACACCCTTTCTAGGACACAGTGAGATTGGCCAGAAAAACAGAGGGTTTGAACATTTTTCACATAACACTGTAGACTGCGGAAAGATGTTTTCAGTGAAAGTCCAAACGCATTGGATTGAAAGTGTTGTGATGAAAAGGCTCTTTTGTCACCTTATTCTAAATATCGAGACAATTGTGTTATTTGTGCACAACAATCTTCTCCATTCAAAGGGTTAAAGTTGATTTACTTCAAGGAAGTGGAGATTTTTCCTCTGAAAAGACACAGCGAGATTACAAATGTTGGGGGGGGAACAGAATTTAATTTTATTTCAAATAGTCAAACTCAAAACAGGCGTCTCAAAACCTACACTTCGTCGTGACAGTTTTTGATATAACCTTGGCAGACAGCTACAGGAGTCTGCGGAACAGGAGTTTAATGAGGAACATCTCGTGCCCTTAGCGTAATGAGACGGTGTGCTTTGTGTGCCCAGCCTGTGCCCAGCCTGTGCCCAGCCTGTGCCCAGCCTGTGCCGTCGACAGCGTCTCTGCGCCACGTGCAGCTGCTGACATCCTCCGCTCTGTCCGATGTTCTGTACTACGCAAGTTCTGTGTTCTAATAACCAGGGTTCTAAAGCTCTTTGTTCTAACATCTCCGTTTCCGAGACCGTACGCTCTCTAGACCAAGGGTGCCAACCTCCAGAAGTCTGTTACTGTTGACTTTACAACATGTTCTATACTGTAACGGATGTCCATTATAGCAAAATGTAGTCTATATATGTGAGAAGTAAAACTTTTCACTCTTGAAAAAAAGACCCGAGTCTCACAGAAGCCCTAGACCACTGCAAGAAACGCCTCCAGTGGCAAGATATTGCACGTGGATAGATAACGGAACCATAAATTATTTGCTAGCATGAATCTGACGCTGCACTTATCACTATGACAGGCTGTCAGGACACTGAAGTCACATTTCGGATGCTTAGTTAATTGATGGAGGAGTATTTGGAGAATGAATGCCCATTTTCCCAGTCATTTTTCAACCTTAATGCCACTTCTTCAGGGAAAATGAGACACTGAGATCAACTGCTATAAACCCTAGCTCCTTTAGAGTAAGCCTCAGTGGGTTTACTTTGAAGCATTACAGGAATTCAAATGCATGTTCTCCAGTTCATCCAGATCATTTAGTATGAATGTGTGGATATAGAACGAAACATTGAGTGCCACACGTTTTTTTCTGATGAATTCTGATGATCGTTCTGATGAATGATAAGGTTTGTACAAATCAATAAATCTTCATTAGTGCTCATCAGTGCCATCAGTGTCCAGTAGAGGATTTCTTTCTAAAGGGCAGTTCTACAACAATGCGGCCCGTTCCACTTCTCATTGTGACCGCGGTCACCACATCAGACAGGCCAGAAACCCTCAGCCCTCTATTAGTCAACACATAGGGGCAGGTTAGTGAAAGGGGTTTCGTCTGCACAAATCTGCCCCTACAGCCAGCGATACACACCTACTGCAGTTGCTGTCCCACCTGGGCCAATCTAGGCCAACCTGGGCCAACCTGGGCCCTGCCTCCTCAGTCCTCATAAACCCTGCAACCACCAGGAGCTCCTGTCAGAACCCACGCCACACCACATTTCAGTCGTTTAAAGTACTCTTATGAGGGAGCTTGTCATTCACTTTGTCACACAAAAGCTCATTTTACAGACCCCCCCGTGCCCCGCACTCGCGCCCCGCGCCCCGTGCCTCGCGCCCCGCGCCCCGTGCCTCGCGCCCCGCACTCGCGCCCCGCACTCGCGCCCCGCACTCGCGCCCCGCACTCGCGCCCCGCTCACCTTCTTCCCTTCTCCGTTGTCGGCACTGACGTAGGACAGTTTCCGCCGGACGTAGAAGAGCATGTCGTCCTGCCGTGGAGCCCACTTCTCCATGAAGTAGGTGGAGAACATCCATGTCCAGAAGACGATCCGGTCATCTTTAAAACAGCCTGCAGGACAGACACATCACTAGCACGGATACGGGGGTAGTTTCAGTAAGACCAGAAATGACCGCCCAACTGCCTGTCTCTACCATCATAGGATTCTTAGCATAAGGAGTTTAAATGTATTATTTTGACCTTTACATCACTCGTCGTGTTATTTTATTCCCATCACAAACCAGTGAGCATTTAGACAGCGCCTCAGCTCCTCTCTTGCCAAAGGGATTTCTCCGTCACCCGCCTGCTGGAGCCAATGATGGCGGCCTACTCTTGCTTGGTTACTAGGCAACAGCGTTGCTGCGGGGAGAGAGGCAATGTGCTGCTCCCGACCAACAAGTGTTCCCGCAACGTTGCTGTGATGTTTTACACGTATCCTGAGCAGACACGGCGGACAGCAGCAGAAGACCCGACCTTGAGGGAGAAGTCATTGCACTGCTGTATAGTAAAAATCTGCCAATTATACTTTTAGCATATGGAACCAGACACGCGCAGACGCGCGCAGACACCAGTCAGGGGAACCCACTTCGGTCCAGCCAGAACCATCATGATCTTTAATGGTTGGGGGGGGGACCCCTAAATGAATTAAATGGATTCCATCCCTTTACCACAGTAACTGACCCTATAAATCAGCCCATTGGATAGCTAGCACACATCTCTCCATTCTGAAAAGGATATCGGAGTACTGAAAATCGAATTTGTAGTATACACAGAAATCAGATGAAAATGACTTCGCTTTATTTGCCAATGGCGGCAATGAAAAGTTTAGAGCCCAGAAATCTAATTATTTTTCTCTTCTGCGCGACGCCAATTCAGCACCTGCCCATTCCACTCTCCAAGCCTCGGGCAGAGGACTAAAAAACGGCGAGTGTCAGAACTACTCATCTTCTGTGCAGCAAGCTAGGTCACGTGACCCAGTGTCTGAGAACGAGACCGGTGCGCAAGGCAGGATGGCTGCAGAAAAAGGCCACGCCTCTGTTTAATCCAATCAACTTCGTCAAGCATCCCCCTCGGAAACACACAGAGGGACCTTCAATTCAGCCAGGACGCAGAAGGGCTTTGTCATTTTCATGCGCCTCTAACTCCCGTCCCGAACGGCCTGGACAGGCGTGCCCCGTCCCAAAAGCCCCGGACAGGTGCACCTCATCTGAACAGTGTGGGGGCTGGTCTAAAAAAGCTGCATTACTTGATCAATGCCGTTCCCTCATATAGGAAGGTCAATTATTCCAAAGGGTTTTCATTGTGTTAAATCCATTACTCAAATTCGCACTCCCATCACCAAGGCAACCCGTCATTAAACTACCTTTGAAACGCAGTGATTGAGGAACAAAGAGTAAATGCGAACGGTAAAGGATTAATAAAACAGCGAATCACTTTGATCGTTTACTTGAGCGAGTAACAGAAACGCCAGTGTAATCCTCATTAATCCTGGGGAGAATAATGTGCAGCACTGCATCCAAAACACGTTAGCGCTTTAGCCGCAGCGACGGTACATTAGCCTCAGACACACTCACGGGTTCGCCGCGGCAACGGCTCTGCGTGCTTCCAGGGCTCAGATGTGGAGAGCACCACCTGCCCCCTGCGTTTGAAGTCCGTGTCTGGAGTGCAGAAGAGAAACGGCCCTGCCCTGCCTGGTCCTCTAGGGCCGGATTATCAGCACACAGTCTTTGGATTATCAGCACACAGTCTTCAGGGCTGGCTCATTACCTCCATGCAGCAGAGGATCTGCAGGGGCTCTCCCGCCATTAAGAATTACGTGAATTAAAGTGAACTACGTAAAACAAGAAAGTTTCCACTGATGAATGTCCTAAAACATCTCTAAAAAAGCAACCTTAAGCAATAAGAGAGAAAAGGGAGAGAGGCTATAGAGTATTGAGGGAGTTCGGTAGATAATGACAGTAGAGAGAGTTCGGTGAGTACTTAGTGGAACTGTTAAAGGAGTTCAGTGAGTATTACACTTGTATAACAACCAACAAACAAATACTGAAACCCTCAGGAAGAAAACGTCTACACAGGGATCCTTTGAAGATAAAATTCAGAAGAAAAGACGTAATCCGTCGGTAAGTGAAGCCCATAGGCTCATTGTTAAGTCCCCTAGCAAGAGCGCTCGCTCCACTGCGGCCGCCACGTCTTGTGTGACTCTACAGAAGGCAGAGTCGGCAGGAAGTCGCTGACTCGGCGTTCTGGAGCGAGACGCGAGGACAAGGGCGAGGTGCAGCTCGAGCCCCCGATCAGGTCGTGGAAGAGATGGGGGGCGCTTACGGGCCCGGCGAGGCACCGTCACTCTCACTGCGACAGAGTCAGGCCGGACATCGCGCTGGTCTAGCGGTATCAGAGCCAGCAAAGAAGGGTCAACACACAGGATCACATTTCTTTACTTGTCAACTTGAATGTATAAAAGTGTAATGCGGTAAGCGGCGTTATGAGCTGCTAAGGAACTAAAAGATAACTTTGGTTAAGTGCGTTTTCATGGCAACCCACATTCCTGTTGCGGTGAAAGTGATTCTGGAGAGCGAGACAAGCCAGGGGCACGATAAATCCCTGCTGTGGGCCAATGGGATTACGGTCCTACTTAAAATTCTCCTTTCCCCGCACAGCAGCGGTGAGTCAATGAGCACATCCGGGGTTAGTCCCGGGGGTGAATCTCACGCCCCCACAGGGCAACACAGCCTCGGACCGGGAAAGCAACCCGAGCCGCGTTCATCGCCGCACACAGGGACGTGCCAAGAGAAGGTCACCGGATCGTTCAGGTCAGGAACGTTTCTGTGCCAAGCCTGGATGCTTTTATTGGATCAGTGCTCATTGTGTGAGCCCCCTGGCCATTTTCCATAGAACATCACGTTTCACTTCCTGTTTCACGTTTCACTTCCTGTTCTCATCAATCAATTAAGCCTGTAAAGCGATAACACTGAAAAGCTTGGTGAACCCCTGCAGTCCATCAGGGATGAAACTGGAATGAAGGGGGTGGAAAAAGGTGCAGTGCATTGTATAAGCTCTGCTGGTAAAACTGGTTACTGCTGGTTACGCCACCGATTTCCCCCAGAGCATCACGAGATCCCGCAGTGAGGAGTGTGGCCCCACATCCCACATGCACCGGAGTCCCAAAGCAGCATGCACCGAGGGTAGACAAAATGGGGCTCGAACAAACACGGCAAGGTCACATGGGACTCGGACACGTGGTAATCGAGCACCGTGTGACCTCGGACACGTGGCGATCGGTCACTAAAATGACCAAAAAAGGACAATATATTGCACAATTCAAAATTAAATAAAAAAAAAAAAAGTATGATCTATGTCATTCTTTAATACTGTTCTAATGTATGTATTGGTGACATCAACAATTAGCTTTTCTTGCGACTATGCAACAAATCCTACAGACAATCCGCAGACTATATTCCACTTGGACATATAGAGCACTTACATAACGCTCTTCAAACACGTTAAACTGGTTCGTAAACCACTCAACAACCTTATTTGTTGTGGTGAAGGACAGAGAACAGAACTGTTCCGTGCTCTGAAATCCCAGCAGGTGGTTTTGGCAGCGACGGACGGAGCCGTTTTCCTCATGCCAGGCTAGGTGAGGCAGACAGGCTGCCAGGGTTACACACAGGGATGGAGGACAGAAAGTCCATTCAGAGGTGAAGCTGACCTCAGCAGATCGTTGAAATATTCCAGTAAAACTAACCCTTACAGGGAAATCTTATTACCAAGCTACATCGCCAAGTTCTAAATTCACAAAAGCGGATTGACGACCTTGACCATAAACATAAATTTGTAACAATTGTTCTTTAACAGGTCACCCAGTAGCTGGGTTACTTGTTTGCAGGGTAGGCAACAATCTTTGTTGCATACAATAGTTTGTTCAAACATCAGTCTGGATCTCCACTTCCTGCTAGATAAGATCTTTCCAAAAAGTGCTAATTTCAGACAATGCTGCAACCGCTGCTCAGGCTAACAGCGGCTAAGGCTAACAGCGGCTAAGGCTGACTGCTGCCACTTTCCCCAACACGAGTTGGGACTTGGGAGCCTTTTCTGCCCTGGACCAGTCGTTTTAGTTCTGCAAGATTTGCAGATCCTCCACGTCGGCTGACTCATCACTGCCGGCGTGCGAGTGCAAACCCCATTCAGACAACCTGCCCTTGACACCCCGCCCCCACCTCTTCTCTCCACAGCCCAGCCTTCCGGCGGTAGGCTCTGGCATCCCATCCAACCTGACGAGTTAGCGTATCTACATCAGACTAATGAGTTTCCCGGCCTCGGGATCCAAATGTCAGGCTGTCACCCCCCCCCCACAGCCATCCCCCTGCACGCTCCGGAATAAAGGCAGGGCGTAACAGATGGTGGCATCCACCAATCGAACGAGACGAAGGCTGCTTTCAGGACCGCGCGCGAACACGTACACACGTACACGCGTACACACGCACACACCCCTTGGGGACGCATGCCTACCAAATTAATTAAGCTTTGTAGGGCTTTCTAAAGCTGGATATCATTCAGTCAGTTACTAATCAACCAATCAATCAATCAATGTTAATTCAAGGGCGCCAAGGCTATTGGAATAAAATAAGATCAATCACAAATACTGGAACCGTTTTGCAGGTTCATTGGCGCCAGCATGGTTACTGCTGCTGGCTTAAGTAAACACCCCAATGTCATTTAAATAAGAAAGGGCCAGTCCCTTTGGAGTGTCAGAATGTCAGAATGTCAGCACTGAAGTGCCGGACACCAGCAAAGAAGCAGAACTGGAACTACAAATACAGAACAACTAGAACTATAAATACAGAACAACTGGAACTATAGATGGGGAGAAATTAGAAATGCCATGGTATCGTTTAAATTCAGAAGCCTTTGTTTTGTTTTTAAACTCTAGTAACTTTTGTGAATCTAAAATAAGAGGAATTCCAAGGATTCCGCAGTGATCAGGTCCAGCACTACTGAACGTTTTAGATTTTACGTAAACCGGGTTTCAGATGTAAACCGGGTTTCAACAGTGGGAACCACAGAAAAGCCCCAGAGCGAAGAATTCACCAGTCAGCGCCACTTAAGCTGTGGGGACACACAATGTTGGTCACTTCTGACATGTTTGGTCAGTTAGCCAGGACACATGTTGGATGACCGTAGACTGTTCCTAGAGGAGCAACTCATCACCTCCTCAATTTAAAAGCAGACTTTTCCTGTGCTGTCAATTCTAAATATGTATTCAAAAAAGAGGTAGCTAGCCAGCCGGGAGGCATTTCAGACAAGTAAATATTAAAACGAGATTAAAAAACGTAGGGATTGCGTTGTGGTGGTGTTATGAATCCTTCTCGTTGTTCCGACTGAGCCGATATGGATTAACAACGGTAAAGTTGTGAAAAATCTCCAAGTATTCACAAGCATTTGAAGAGTAGTCCGAACAAAATAATGAAGGCGTCATTGCACGGCGGTACGAGGAGCGCTTCTTCGGCGGTTCAGATACTTTGTCGCTGTTCTGACTGACAGCGACGCTCCAACTCAAAGCGACCATACACAAGCACCAGTACTCAACAGAACAGCTCTGAATGCTCTTGAACAGC
This sequence comes from Hiodon alosoides, assembly GCA_025775065.1. NCBI lineage: Eukaryota > Metazoa > Chordata > Actinopteri > Hiodontiformes > Hiodontidae > Hiodon > Hiodon alosoides. The sequence goes on along the minus strand of JAOYSI010000023.1, from coordinate 38,837 downwards.
GACACAGCGATAGGACTACAACTTCAATACCACTGAGTTTTAAAGGATCTCACCTTCAGTGACCTGCGTTTTTATTTTTTATTTTTGCTGGCTTTGACTCTTCGGCTGTTTACATACAGCACTCCTTAACACAGATGTCATTAGACTGTGACACTAATCACATGCTCGCACCGGCGCCGATGAGGACTTTTTTTTGATGCCACAGGGAAGCTTAAACGGCTAGACAGTTCGTTGCCTTGTGTAACCTTCTGCGTCGCGTGTAGGTCTGCCGAACGCGGCACAAAGCGTGACTACCTGAATAATGAAACAGTAGAACGGAACCTGACCGCTCTTGCTGCAGGTAGCTAATCTTCTTTGTATACGACCGAGACCATTTACTTTTCCCTCAGTCGATTTTGAGCATTGAGTAATACTTCCATATATTTATTAGTAGAACTTAAGAACCAAAAAGCACGAATGGAGAATAACCGTTATGGGAAACAGATTTCCTACTGGGCTTTCAATACTTAACAATAACTGGGTAAAACCTTGTTACATCACTATCCCCGTAACTGAAGTCGAATACGATGATGCACATTTTACTGCTGGGTATATACGGTTGAAATTCTAGCAAGGTTAAATCATCGTTCGTTCTAATGACAGCGATGTAAATAAACAATGTTTTAAATAAACTCACCCAAACCGCTGATTTCTTGCCTGACGTTAAGTCGATTTCGTTCCTCGGCGATAGCCTTCAGCATCTGCTGCAAAGATTGGTCCGGCTCCCCGTTCTCGTCTTCGGTTCCGACCGTCTTGCAATAGCTCTGAAAGGATGCCATCCCCAAACTGAGCTCATGACAGAAAAGCAAAAGAGAAATCGCCGGCGGAGGGAAAGACAACAACAGGGGAGGGGCGCGGGAAATTCCCCCCTCGAGCCACCGGATAATCCTTAGTAGGCTATTTATCCCCGACGATATGTACGCAGACCCTTTCCTCCAGCTGTCACTTTGGAGAAACGGGACGACAGCGTTATTTCAAAGGCAATGTGTAACGAGAACTAGATCTCACTTCCGCCTGTTCTACGATAGCAGCTGGCATTGCAAAGGGAACACCCCACACACTTCCTGCAAGGAAGGATAACGCCGTACATTTAAAGGAGAAGACCCCGACAAATATTCACCACCCTCCCCTTTCTATCGACACTCGTCTCCTACTTTTTGTTGAAAAAAGTAATAAAATAAGACTGGCGCCAGTATTTTGCGATGTGTACCTACATACCAGCGTCCCAAATGACTGTTAGTTTAGCAACGTGGTTCCAAGTTAGACAATTTTGCATATTATGTCTTTACACGTCCACCAAGTGTACAGTTTTTAGACAAAACTAAAACGACTGTTTTTAGAAAAAAGAGGACGCAAATGCCACCCGAAGGTCCTTTGACTATGTTTCACAAAAAATAAAGTAAATAATAATCATTATAATAATAAGGTGAAAAGAGTTGCGAAGACCCCTTCACCTCTTCTCGTGCCAAACAACACGTCGCCTCATGTGATTATCGAGCGTACTTTGTTGACGTTGCAATGTGGGTCAAATGGTTTTGCACTTCCGCGAGGTTGCCACGGACTGACAAACACCAATTTAAAAGGGTGTAAATTAATGCCTGCTTCGAAGAAAAACATGCTCCAGTTTTGCGATCTTAAAGATCCCTTACCACTTTGTCTGGCCCAGTCATTTTACGAGTTGTAAATTGATTTATGTGCATTTAACCAAAACTAACTCAGATGGTTTAAACAAGCAATTTTTGCGTGCAAGTGGTGTGTAAAATGTTATTTATTTTCTTAAATTTCAATGAAAACACTTCTAGTTTAGCTTGGGGTCTTATAACGGTCAACAACTTTACTCTTTTCTAATTTCCGAAGTTTAATATACTCTGACAACAATTTAGGATAACCAAGATCTTAACGGGCACCTTTCATGAGTAAATTCTTAATTTTAATCGATACTCCATTCAATGTAATGCATGAAATAATAAATATAAAATGTTTTAGAGCGAAAAAGCAGTATTGACATATATCATGATTCATTCAGTGAATAATAATCATCCAATTACAGAAGTAGAGATTTCGGTAATCCACTCGTCTCCGTGTGACTCAGTGAAGAAAATCCTTTTAAGATCCAATTTCTCAAAGTTCGGTCACTCTTCTGTCTGGCCTCCATAATTAGTTTTGTAGGGGCATTTTAGTTATAAGCATCTCGGCCAATCCGGGCAGTCCTTATGGCATCACAGTTCCAAAATGATTGGGTCGAGTCAAAACTAAATAAGGACTGCCATGTGAGATCTCGTCACATATTGTTAATTGGTGAGGATTCCTGGAAATTGAGGTGACTGAGCGTGATGGTGTCGTTGCTAAAGTGCATTTTTACATAATTTTTGAAGCCCCAGTAACGATACACTAAGTTCCATAATACCTTTATTATATTCCTTTATGTATTAAAAAAAAGGGCTGGAAAAATTGAAACGCCATTGTTGTATTTATTTTTCGTTCACAGAGCTCCCCCTAGTGGATTAATCCAGCTCATTCTTTCGTGGTGTCAGCTATCACGGTCCCATTGACAAGCCTGATCAATTAAAAGAAGACATCGCAGTTACAGCTTAATAACAGCAGCTTCGAGTTCTTAATATCCATAAAGCCCAGTATGTGGATTTAATGCAGTTTCAAACCAGCACATCATACTAGTACAGCTTAGTATCAGAACTTGATCAAAGATTGCCTATGATTTGATTCTATGATTTAGTTTTAACCAAACAGCTCAAGTCTAGGGTGAAATGCAAATGAGAGATCTGACTAAAACACTCGGTGTCTAGTGTTAATCTATTTTTAAGTTTTCTTTGTTTAAATCCAGATTCCTGTTTATACAATGGACACAAAATGTATGCCTGTACATTGTTAGGACTGGCTCAATAAATACGTATTTAAATTACAAAAAAGTGTCCACTTAAATTCAAAAATATGGATTCTTCTTTAAAATCTTGAAAGTAGCCTTTTAATACAGTAATGCACTAACACAAGCCAGTAACGGACAGCTGTCCGTCATTTTTCTCCAAAGTTTTTTCGACACTCGTGTGTATTTGGAACATTTTCTAAGAGCAATGATGACCTGCACACAGTTGAATTGGTCAACATCCGTTTTTAATTTTATTTAAAGCCAAGGTCAACTTGATCCACCACATCAGTCGTAGCATGGCAACACACAGTGGCACGGAGGGTAAATGGTTTCAGACTGAACTGCTGGTCAGCTGGTTCCCCCCCCCCCCCCCCCCTCAATTTTCTCTGGCGGATTCAACCAGAAAAAAAGAGCAGAGATTGCAGGAGGCAGGACAGCATGGCGCTGCTAGACCCAGAAAGACAGATGGCTCGTGAAACAAACCATGCAACCACTGTGCATATGAGGATGGCCACATTTGGTCCAGACTAAATAAAAAAAATTAACGTTTTGCCTGGAGAATCCTTGCAGAAGCAAGCCGTTATGCAGAGGACGACAAAAGAGGAAAAGTCTCCTCCATGGAAAGTTTTAAATAAAACCTCGGCGGATGTCTGACGATCGGTTGCCCGAGGCCCCCGGGGGCCGGCGGCCAATCGGACCCAGCGTCCTGAGGTCCCGTCCAGGCTGTGGGCCAATGGGATCGAAGCGGGGGCTGGGCAGAATGCTGAATGGGATGCCGACCCTCTGGTCATACTCCCCGCCGATGATGCCAGGCGGGTAGTGGGGGTTGGGGCCGAAGGGGGAGGGGTGGAAGGGCATGGGCTGGGGTGGGATTGGCGGGAAGAGCCGGGTACGTCGGAAACGAACCTCCCCCCGTTGTTTATATTTCTTTTTGTAAAGCTGTGGGGGGAAAAAAAAAAAACACAAAACAACCAGTGGGATTAAAATGATTGGGTGGCAACAAAAGCGATCTGTGGTAGAGAAGTTCTGACAACCATCGGTCCACCGCGTTGTTGGGATGGGTGACAATGAGGACGGACCAGATAAACTTCAACAAACAGCCGGCTGTCGTATCCTCGGGTCAGCTTGTCCTTTTGCTCAAAAACCAACCGCGGTTGAGGCAGTCATTACAACACGAAACAAATCTAACGTAGTCACTCACATCTTTCCAGTCGGTTTCTCTTGGTCTGCTAGTTGAATCTGGAATTATAAAGAAGGCAAGGCTCTAAAATGAGCAATTCGCTCACTGAAAAAAAAAATCCGGGCGACGCCCCAGACGAGGGTGTGCTCTCACCCCTGAAGTCCCGGTGGTACAGGTGCCTCCAGAGGGAGAGGTCCGCAGTGGTGGCGTGCAGGTCCCGGCATACGCCCGACAGGGTCACCACCGACGCCACGTCCAGCAGCCTCAGCACCCGCAGCAGCAGCTCGGGGGGCAGGGCCGTCAGCCCGAACACCGCAGGCAGGTTCATGGCTACCAATGCCAGGAGAGAATGCCAAAAAGAGCCCATCCCAGCACTAAACTTCACATGGCAAAATGTGGAACCATTCATCATTACGTGAGACACCATGATAAGATTTTGAATATTTCCTAATCAAGTTCCCTGGCGATGTAACTGAACGGACCTTATGCTAAATGGAACTGCAGAACTCGCCGCCAGCACATCTCAGAAATTTGTTCCATGGTAATAGAGTAATAGTAATCCAATAGACCGAGAGTGAAGCTTCCCTATGTTCTGAGAAACAAACGCACCTTGTCTGGCTGACGCGATCAAAGGGTACACGAGCTGATCCCTGAAAATGCGGGACAACTTCTTCAGATCTCTGTAGACATCTGCAGCGCTTCCTCCTGCCGCTAAAGAGAAGAACAGCCGCTCGGTTTCTCACCCTCAACACAAACACTGTAGCTCCACGTCTTCGTTATGGTTGTGTGAACCCTAGAAACACTTTAGTGGGGACAGTGGGCCTCTACCAGCTCATTACCAGATACACCGTCTGACATGATGTCATCCATGCTTAGACAAGCCCTGCGTTGTGAGAAGCCCATAGTCTGATACAACGTGATCCGTGCTTAGACAAGCCCTGTGTTGTGTGAAGACCAGTCTTGACATGATCCGGTACATGCTTAGACAAGCCCTGTGTTGTGTGAAGACCAGTCTTGACATGATCCGGTACATGATTAGACAAGCCCTGTGTTGTGTGAAGACCAGTCTTGACATGATTCGGTACATGCTTAGACAAGCCCTGTGTTGTGTGAAGACCAGTCTTGACATGATTCGGTACATGCTTAGACACTCACCGACCCGTTCTTCGGTCACGTATGAAGAGAGTTTCAGCAGCAGCTTTCTGGCATTGTCCACTGCTCCATTCATTTTCAGAGTGGCTAAAGGGAACACGGTGCAGTAAATCAGTCAGACATTCCTGTGCTTCGCGCACTAATACCGGTTACGTTTAATCACTATTAAGGCAGGTGGAAATTTCTGTTTAAACGATTTGGGTTAAGGACCGTTTCTCAAGGGTATAACCCTTTTGCCCCACCTGGGACATAAACCTGACCCCATTTGGTCTCAAGGCAAACTAATCCACCCAGTCAGAATTTCAAGCTGGCAATATGTTGAGACATGCTAGTCCATGATGGACCATCAGCTTCACACCCCCCGTCCACCGAGAAAGCAAACAAACTGCACCGTCCAATCACATCGCATGCAGCGGTTTTGCGTTACGCAGAGAGAAAAAACTGAAGATGTCGATGCAAGCATGGAGGTAGCGGGATGGTTACCGTTGGTGACCAGCATGTTGCCCATGGGCACAGCCACCAGCACGGCCAGGATGTGCTCACAGAGGGGATGGGAATACTGCAGTCTGTACACCCCTCCTTCTGCTCTCCAGCCAGCAGGCATCTTGCCGGCTTTGGCCTCCTGGTCCTGAAGAATGAAACACAGCACACGGTCAGGCGCATGCCTCACATCTGGGCGATTCAATCCTCCGAAAACAGGATAGACAGGGCCCAAACCCGGTTAGCCATCAATCTAATAATATGATCTTATGAGAGCCTCGCCCCCCCCCCCCCTCCCAGTTCAAGTCTTCACCCAAACCCTCACCTGTGGGACGAAGCCGGTCTCCACCATTAGCAGATGCATGGCCACCACCAGGGAGTCAGACGCACCCTTAATCTGGGCCCCGTGGTGCAGCACCTCCAGGGAGTTGGGCACCATCCCATGTTCTGATTCGCTGCACAGCATGGGCTCCGGGATGTAGGGGCCAGCCACTGACCCGTGCTCCGCCTCCTTCGCGTCCACTTCCTGCTCCGCCTCCTTCGCGTCCACTTCCTGCTCCGCCTCTTGCATTGGAATCCCACCGTGGCTAGTGCTGGCCTGTGCGGTCACCCAGGACAAGACGGCACAGCTCCACTCACCCCTGAACTGTTCTCCCAAACTTATACTAAATAACACTGCTTAAAGATGTGACAACACCATTCACAAAAGCTCGTACAATAACTGTACTCAGGCGTCAGAAAAGTGATGCTAAAGTGTTGACGACACTTTGTTAAGGTGTATCAATCTACACAGTTTGATCACACAGCCCAGGCTCCCGTTATCAGCAGCTCGACAGCCCTGAAAAATGCAAGTGAGGGCATGACTCGGCACATTTGCTGGCCCCCATGGGCCGAGTCTGTCGCTACTGTTGGCGTCGGTCACATGACTGACTCGTCTGGCACTGGTACAAGCCTGAATGAGCAACTAGAAAAGTAACTCAAAAAAGTGACTGGGGTGATCAGAGAGCAGAGAGAAATAAATTTATGTTACACTAATCATTTTCCCATCGTCAATTATTTCTCTCAACTAATATCTCCCGCAGTCAGGAGAAGTATCAGCCATCAACATGGAATCCCTTATTTTTATTGCTCACCTCGACTAAGCGCTGGGCTGGTGGGGGCCGATTCTCTTTGCGCTGTTTGTGTGGGGGGTCAGCGCTGCTGCTGCTCCTGGGAGCCGGGGGGGCGGATGAGACGGGGGGGTCCGAGTGGGGCAGAATCACGCAGATCAAATCGCCCGACACAATCCCACACGAGGAGAGGCTCTGTCCTAGGTCCGAGAGGGGCTCTTTGCCATTCAGAGAGAGTGTGAACTCTGTATCTGGGCTGTGGAAGACGAAAGGGGCTGCTGAGAGGACTAGGAGCAGTTCTGTCAACGGGCCACCACGCCGCCATGTTATACAACGTGTGGAAATCAAGATATTACCATGGCAACTTCTGTTTCTATTAAAATGACCACTTAGCACACAAAGACATTTTGTTAAAGGATAAACTCGTGTTCGTTGGAAACTTATTTTAAACCGTTAAACAGAAAATTGTCTTTCTATATTGTGTTATATAACGTAGTTATAACGTTTTGTAGTAAAATGTTATATTACAAGCGCCAAACCTCAGGCCACAGGACGGCAGAAGGATTTCCTTGATCTGAATGCACAGATCTGTCAGTGAGAGCTCCTCTCCCTCCAGCTCCAAGCGGCTGGTCTGTTTGTTCACTCTTACACGCAGCTTCATGCTTTGCGAATTAATCCAAAGAATACTCGAAGAAAAGGACCGGAATACCAATTAAGCCTCGGTTTAGGGTATACATCAAATCCTTATACGTTGGCTATATGAGTCCAGTACAGTAACCTTACACCAGGCGCCTGACACTTAACAAAAGCTAAATTACATAAACTTTCATTTTCGTTTCTGCCAACTCTAACTAGCGTGCCACAATAAACACAGAAATACATGCACAAACTATGACCGGACTAATGTAGCTTTAGTATTTTACGGCACATAAGATATAACCACGTTACTAGTAACTGGTCATCTAAACGTAAGTGACTCAAATGAAGATAAAATAAAAACGATTAACTCAATGACACTGCAAGATATTACAATTCAAGCAATGTATTTATGTTTACTTACTTGGTAGTTAAGACGTTAATACAAGTGGCATTATTAAATATCCGACGCTTAAGACATGTTTAACGTAAACATGACTGCCTGTAACAGTTTACTACAAATAAGACTTCGGAGTAACCAAACATAAACAATGTCAGTGCTAGTCGAGAAATCGCAAATACGGAACATCACGAGGGGCAAACCCTACCAAACAAATACGAACTTCCCACAACAGGGAAAATATAGATGCGAATTGCATTGATAGTTCTCCCTAAACGTTGCAAAATCAACAAGAACAATAAATGCTTAGTATATTGCAAATAGGCGACGGACTTTATTGCGGTGTCTATTTCAAACACATTTTGTATTTGAACAAACGCTTTTTATTTCGTTCTCGCGTGATTTGAGGCTTCGGGGACTTCCTAAGTAGGTCCCAGATTCTCGTGCAATCAGCTCCCCGGCGTGAACCATAAGTTCAATGCATTTAAGTTTTTTTTATGACAGATAGATTGAAGAAAGCAAAATGAGTAGAAGCTACAATGACGAGTTGCAGTTTCTGGATAAGATTCACAAGAATTGCTGGCGAATCCGGAAAGGATTTGTACCAAATATGCAGGTGACACATGTTTAATGGATATTAACGCCTATGTGCGTAGACGTGGACCTGAATATTATATCGTTATCTATAATTATACCTTGAGGTTTTATATAATAATGGTATTGATAACAATAATCACGACAACGTCTTTTTTAATAGTGATACACATTTACCGCTGTCTTTTAATTTAGTTTTGTCCGGTTCAAATTACGTTTTGTGACTAAGATTTGAAGCTTGGCCGGCTACGTAGTTTACAGGCAGAACACACACATATATATAGCTAGCTAGCTGTATATCTCTTCGCAGGTTGAAGGGGTCTTCTACGTCAATGATCCCCTTGAGAAGTTGATGTTTGAAGAGCTACGGAATGCTTGTCGTGGCGGGGGTAATTCACATCCAACGAATAGTTTTGTTCCTTGTCAGTTGGCCACAGCAGCCTGTGATGACTTCGGAAATTTTCAGCTTAATTTGTGCTTGTTGTCAGATATCTGGCGTTTCTGTTACAGGCTTCGGCGGATTTCTGCCAGCCATGAAGCAAATTGGCAACGTTGCGGCTCTCCCTGGCATAGTGCATGTAAGCATTGATGTGTGATGGCCACGGATAAAATGGCTCGTTGTGTTAAGTGACATGCCCAGGATTCTCTTAATCTTTCCCTCAGAAATCTATTGGCCTCCCTGATGTCCACTCGGGATATGGCTTTGCTATAGGAAACATGGCTGCCTTTGACATGAGCGACCCTACTGCTGTCGTATCTCCAGGTAAACGGATTGATTGGGGGTTATAGCACGCTCCATTTGGTTGGCTAATGGTGTCTTCAGTAATGCTCGTCCTCATTCACAGTGAGTCTTATCATTCCTGGGGGGGGCGTTAATTCCTGGGGCTGTGACTGGGGTGACTAAAAGCTGCTATTCAGTGGTGTGATACAGACACGTTGATGTGGCTTTTACTCCTGTTTAGGCCTAAACGATAGATAGATAGATATAACGTATAAATTAGATTGGGGCATACGGCAGGGTAAGACACAGGGTAATGGTTATGTAGAAGTGCAAAGGTTATGTTATGCAACAAACGTTGCAGAGCAGGCAGTAAAGTTTCAAGGGTTATTTATGTGGTGATGCCAGTGTTTCCGGTCCCACAGCGAGGTATTGTAAAGTCTGATGCCTTTGTATCACAGTGCTTTCATTGTTGGTTGCGTAAGAGAGAGATGCCCGTCCGTCTGCGCAGGTGGCGTGGGCTTCGACATCAACTGCGGGGTTCGGCTACTGCGGACCAACCTGGACGAGGGGGACGTGCAGCCGGTGAAGGAGCAGCTGGCCCAGGCCTTGTTCGACCACATACCTGTGGGCGTGGGCTCCAAGGGGGTGATCCCCATGAGTGCAAAGTGAGGAGAGCAGCGGCCCGCGCAAGGGCCTAGCCTTGGGGGGGAGCGGGCGATCGGTCCTGGTTCTTTGTGGGCTGCAGGGTCTTCTGGTTTTTCTCGCGCCACGTCACGATTAGCATCCGGTTAACACCTGGAAACACTGGATGAGATCATTTCTAATCCAAATAGTGACTCCAGTTAAACAGTTAACGGTTGAGGTATTATGAAAACCAGCTGATTCTGCACCTCTGGAATAATGCCGTAAGGACATGCCGCAAGTCCTTATTTTTTGATATGGGATTGATGTAGTGTAGACGTGTGGTGAGCACTAGATGTGTGGCATGTGGTGTGGTGTAAGAGTACATTCATGGCTAATTAATAGATTAGTGGTAAATCTGTGCAAAAATCCAGCAGGGTCAGCTGTGTGATGTGTCTCCATGGCGATGCAGGGACCTGGAGGAGGCCCTGGAGATGGGGGTGGACTGGTCCCTGAGGGAAGGCTATGCCTGGGCGGAGGACAAGGAACACTGCGAGGAGTACGGCAGGATGCTGCAGGCTGACCCCAGCAAAGTCTCCTCCAAGGCCAAGAAGAGGGGGCTGCCGCAGGTACCCCACTCCACCTGGAGTCAGAATCATGGCCCTCGCTGGTAGCTGGTTACGGCGAGCTTACACCGAGTTCACTGCGTGATTGACTGGTCCTCCTCCCGTCTTTCGGCAGCTCGGGACACTTGGCGCAGGAAACCACTACGCGGAGATCCAGGTGGTGGACGAGATCTACAATGACTATGCCGCCAAGAAGATGGGCATTGACCACAAGGGCCAGGTTTGCGTGATGATCCACAGCGGCAGCCGAGGGTTGGGGCACCAGGTGGCCACAGGTAGGCGCCTCACCTTTTGACGTTCTTGGAGTCCTTCAGGCTCCCGTCCCGTTTTCCGTTGATCTTACCACAAGCATTTTATCCCCTTTTTCCCTTTTTGTTGCCATGCAGATGCATTGGTTGCCATGGAGAAGGCGATGAAGAGGGACAAGATCACGGTCAATGACCGGCAGCTGGCTTGTGCTCGGATCACCTCCGCGGAGGGGCAGGACTATCTGAAGGGCATGGCGGCCGCTGGGAACTACGCCTGGGTCAACCGCTCCTCCATGACCTTCCTGACCAGACAGGTAGGCGGGGCTTCAGGACCTCAGTTTCCCATTATAGGGAATCGATAAAGGAAATGGATTGGTGTCATGTTGTGTTTTATACTGTGATGACTTTGTCTGACCTTGTCTAAGGAGAAGAGTGAATGCAAGTCTTCTATATTTTAATGGCAGAAATATTACCGTCGTATACTTAAATGATTTGATAGGAAACTTTGAAAGCAAGCCAACCGTTGATCTGTTAAGTTGCCAGTTCCTTACACTGTGGTCATTTCTATAGTTCCTGAGTGGGGCATGCCACCCCCATGTTTGTGCTGTCCATCCCACAGGCCTTCTCCAAGGTGTTCACCACCACCCCAGACGACCTGGACATGCACGTCATCTATGACGTGTCCCACAACATCGCCAAGGTGGAGGAGCACATGGTGGACGGCAAGCAGAAGACCCTGCTGGTGCACCGCAAGGGTTCCACCCGGGCCTTTCCCCCACACCACCCGCTAATCGCCGTCGACTACCAGGTAGCCACGGCATCGTCAGGTTTTGGCCTAGCAGGGTAGCATTGTCAGGTGTGAAGTGTCCGAGGTCTGGTCACTGAAAGCGGGTCGTCTCATTTATTCGGTTTTCTGTCTCCTCCTCTGCAGCTGACGGGACAGCCGGTCCTGATAGGTGGCACCATGGGCACCTGCAGCTACGTCCTGACTGGCACCGAGCAGGGCATGACGGAGACTTTTGGCACCACCTGCCACGGCGCGGTGAGAGGCCCCACCCAAAACCCTGCTCCTTCGGTTTTCCTCGGAACGTCCCTAATGTATCCCCCCCTCCCCCTCCTGTAGGGTCGTGCTCTGTCCCGTGCCAAATCCCGCAGGAACCTGGACTTCCAGGATGTGCTGGACAAGCTGGCAGACATGGGTATCGCCATTAGAGTCGCCTCGCCCAAACTGGTCATGGAGGAGGTACGTCTAAAGAGGCGTGTCTGTGGCTCTGCGCATCGCGCTTCTGTCCGCGCTTGTAATAAAGTGGCACCTTCCAGAACTGGCAATGGGAAGTTAACGGATCTCTGTGTGACGCTGACCGTGTTAAGGCCAATAATTGCGGTCATCTGGTCAAACATCTACTTGTTGAAGCTGGTGGTATGAGCTCCTATGGTTGAAACCAAGCTCTTTTATAGCCATATGTATACACAATGGAAAAACCATAGAGGTTACAAATGAAAGTCCTAACTAAGTAAAAAGAGAACGTGGTGGGGGGGGTTGTTTTGTGTTCGGCCCACAGGCGCCCGAGTCGTATAAAAACGTGACGGACGTGGTAGACACCTGTCATGATGCCGGGATCAGTAAGAAGGCCATAAAACTGAGGCCCATCGCTGTGATCAAAGGTTAAACCCCAGGCGACGGACACCGAAGACTCCGAAATGTGGGAGAGCGGCAGGCGGCCACCTAGTGGAGGGACAGCGAAACGCAGAAGGGTTTAAAATACGAAGCCAACCTGAGTTTAAGCCAACGCTGTTTAGGAAGGACTTTGCCTGTTCTGTGCATTGCTTTTTCAATAATGGTATAGTTACTTTTCTCATGTCGAAAATTATGGAATATTTGAAATTGGTGAGGAAAGACAAGGTGTTTTTGTTTTTTTTTCCCCCCTGAAGAAGTCCGGGTGGCTTAACCCGTTTTTGTTTGTGTGAAGTTGAAGAGTATGAATAATAAAATAAAAAAAATTTAATTGCAGTACTGGTAAAAAATTCTTAAAAACAATTTTGTGTTTTTACTCAAAGGGTTTAAAATGGATCTTGGGCTGTAGGACTGCATTATTGTGTGCGATGTGGATCTCATTGTTTAGATGACAGGTACTAACAAAAGCCCAACTCGACAACCTCACTGTGGGAGTAAATTACAAAGCGATTACATGCCATTTGCTCCATGGCAACCGGAACCCTCTGGGACCAATCGGAGGAGGCGGTGTAACGTCAATTACAGACAAGACTGAGCCAGATTTGTAAAACACTTTATTGGTAATGAAAACAGCTTGAGCTTATTTTCCTCAAATAAAAAAATAAAATAAAACAAGATATTGGTGAACGCATTTCATTTAAGACATCACAATGCATTTAGGTGGAAATAGTGAGACCAATTGCAACACATGCAGGAATCATGTCTAGAAGCTGTAGTGGCTGTCTGGGTGTAGTGTCCACTGACGGGATGTTTTCATCCACGTTTTACACCAAATGCATGTGAAAGTTTAACGCAACTGGGTGGAAACGAACCATACTCGGTGTGTTGTCGCATTTATTTATTTATTTCTATACAGGGGGCAAATTTCAAATCGGCAGAAAAGTTAAATAATGAAACGGCCACAAACCAGGAGTCAACATTGTCAACGTTTGAAAGATGTGTGGCCTGTTGCACACAATCACTCTATACAAATACCTGAAAAGGATGACATCGAAAGATCGCCGTCCAGTTTAATTTGTAACACCAACATTTATTATTAGAATAATTAACAGGGGCACTGCCGACACTAATCTGATGGTTGACAGTGGTCCCGTTCCCTTAGAGGAGATGTCTAATTTACGTACAAACAACTCCCACAGTTCCAGTTAAGTTATGGAAGTCGACGTTTCGCTTAAACACTCCCATTGAACGCCCGTTCTCCCTTGTCTGCCGACACACACTCTGTGATGTAAGGGGATCGCCCCTTTACAGGACAGGACATTTTGTCCAGGTGTGAGGCCGTCACACTAATTCTAATTGCAACATTGTTCCAATATGTCGATTCTATACTTCAGCACACGCGGGTAGTTTAAATAAAAAACACAAGTTTTGGGCTTGGGAACTGACGATTTAAATTCAGACGAAGTCTACAGAACATAAAGGGCAATAGAAATGTGAAATTTAACTTCCGTCTTTACACCTACAGCTAAGAAACCGTAATTATAATAAATGGCTTCTAAATTCATAGCAGAGACGTAGCCATGGAGTCAACTTGGGAGGGACCAAATCTGCCAAATAGCACATTTTTATTTTATTTAGATTTTTTATATCAATATATTGGGAGGGACATTTTGAGCATATTTTATTATTGGGGGGGGGGGGGGGTTGTCAGTCCATGCCAGTTAACCAGGTGCAGTGTGTCACCACTGCGCAGTACTACAGCCAGTCCATACCAGTTAA
>JAOYSI010000022.1:0-16877 GCA_025775065.1 Hiodon alosoides | reverse complement strand
CTTTAATCTTGCTTTAAATATCGAGACTGTGTCCGATTCCCGCACAGATTTTGGGAGGCTATTCCATAGTAGTGGAGTTTTATGTGCAAATGCTCTTCCTCCCGATTTAGATTGGGTTATTCTTGGTGTATGTAGATTCCCAGCATCTTGTAATCCGATCTACTGGTCCATCTTGCACTAAAACCACTGAAGCTTTAAAACGGCGAATGCAAAGTCAATCATAAATATATGTAAGAAGGAGTTACATGTGTTCGGGAGTTTTGCCGATACCTAAATCCTCCTCAGCCTTCCCCTGGGCCTCACCCCTCCTTCTCTCCCACAGCAAAAGGAAGGCTTCAAGAAGCGATGGTTCACCTTGGACCGCCGACGCCTGATGTACTTCAAAGACCCACTGGTAAGAGTAACGTGTTATTAAACCTCTCACTGAAAAAATTTCAGTTTTAGTCATAGACCTCATTAAAAGGTTTTAGTAGGGTGGACAAATTTTTAAAAGTTTCAGGAAATCCAGCATATATTACGCAAGGAAGTGTGCAGTCGGTTTTGTGCTTACTGTAGTTTAGTATAGATCCCTGTTTAAGTGTCTAATTTTAAGGTTACTTTTCTCCCAGCCCTCTTGCCTTTCTGTATAGGATACGACGGCAGCGCTTGGGAGGAAGCTTTCCATTAAAACTCCATTGTTCTGCGTCATCTATTTCAGAATCTCTGTAGAATCTATGCTATTAATATGTGGCGGGAATTCAGTGAATAACTTGTTTCATCATTTCATCATTTGAAAGAGTATAATCAACCGATCAGCCATAACATTATGACCACTGACAGGTGAAGTAAATAACACTGATAATCTCATTATCATGGCACCTGTCAGTGGGTAGGATATATTAGGCAGTAAGTGAACATTTTGTCCTCAAAGTTGATGTGTTAGAAGCAGTAAAAATGGGCTATCGTAAGGATCTGAGCAACTTTGACAAGGGCCAAATTGTGATGGCTAGGTCAGAGCAAACTGTAGCTCTTGTGGGGTGTTCCTGGTCTGCAGTGGTCGGTACCTATTAAAAGTGGTCCAAGGAAGGAAAAGCGGTGAACCGGCAACAGGGTCATGGGCGGCCAAGGCTCATTGATGCACGTGGGGAGCAAAGTGGTGCCCATGCTGACCCCTGGCCACTGCCGGAAGCGCCTACAATGGGCACGTGAGCATCAGAACTGGACAACGGAGCAATGAAAAAGGTGGCCTGATCTGATGAATCACGGTTTCTTTTACGTCACGTGGATGGCCGTGTGCGTGTGCGTCGCTTACCTGGAGAACACAGGGCACCAGGATGCACAATGGGAAGAAGGCAAGCCGGTGGAGGCAGTGTGATGCTTTGGGCACTGTTCTGCTGGGAAACCTTGGGTCCTGCCATTCATGTGGATGTTACTTTTACACGCACCACCTACCTAAGCATTGTTGCCGACCATGTACACCCTTTCATGGCAACGGTATTCCCTGATGGCATTGGCCTCTTTCAGCAGGATAATGTGCCCTGCCACAAAGCAAAAATGGTTCAGGAATGGTTTGAGGAACACAACGAGTTCAAGGTGTTGACTTGGCCTCAAAATTCTACAGATCTCAATCCATTTGAGCATCTGTGGGATGTGCTGGACCAACAAGTCCAATCCATGGAGGCCCCACCTCGCAACTTACAGGACTTGAAGGATCTATCTGTCTTGGTGCCAGATACCACAGCACACCTTCAGAGGTCTAGTGGAGTCCATGCCTCAACGGGTCAGGGCTGTTTTAGCGCAAAAGGGGGACCTACACAATATTAGGCATAATGTTATGGCTGATTGGTGTATATGTAAATTTAAGGAAGGCGTCATTTACTTGTATACATACAGTACTGTGCAAAAATCTTAAGCACCCTAGCTTTTTTTTATATAAATTTAGTCTTTGATATTTATGTTTTGTGTTCTGCATTAGTGTGTAAGTAGAAAAAAACTAATTTTAGATTTCCAAACATTCTTTTTCCAAAAGAAGACCAAGGAGTTCTGCAAGGGATGGTTTTGCCTCCATAGAGAATAGATCTCAACATCATCGAGGCTGTCTGGGATTACCTGGACAGACAATAGCAAGCGAAGCAAAGTCTGTAGAAGACCTGTGGAAAGTTCTCTAAGATGCTATCCAAGAGCTCTCATCTACCTGCCGATTGTCTTATAAAACTGCACGACAGTTTATCTAAGAGAATTGAAGCAGTATTTAAGGCAAAGGATGGTCACACCCAAATATTGAATTTATTTTTTGGTTGTTTTCGTGTTTTTCTTTTTGAATTTAAAAAAAAATAGTTTTTACTGTGTACTGCCCTTTATAGTTTTATTTTATATCTAGAAACTTTTAATTTCAACATTTTTGAAAGCAACTTCACTTTACAGAATTTCTTTTATATGACTTTTGCACAGTACTGTATATGCAAAACAATTGGAAATCGGAGGTTGGAACATTCAAAGAATCCCCATTCATTTCAATGGAATTTTTTTGCAACCTGAAATATCAAACATGTGTATTTCACAAATCTCACATATAATATTCTCTTGGAAAGAAGACAAATAATTTAAGATTAGTTTGATCTGGGCACCACCTTTCGCTCAAAAAAGATAAAAAAACACGAAAGAGAATTTGAATTAAGAAAATTATCTCCTATATCCTTTCACCCACATTTTTGGTTATGTCAAGGCACAGCGGTCTACTGTGTTGTCAGTGAATTGGTTTTAAGCTAGCTGTTAGCAGCTGGTAGCTATTAAGAAAAGAAAAGAGGGAGTGCCGATTTTTCTCGGCTCCCGTCTGCTAGAGGTTTAATAAATGATAGCGTTCTATTGTCCATCTTAGATTTAGTCGTGTGTCGATAACATCTGTCAATGAAACAATACAGGATTGCAAATTTAGTTTGTGATTTAGCAGCTGTGATTAAATGTTGTTAAACTATGTATGGATTTAAACCCGCAATCATCTGGGTCTCTCCTCTTATTTCTCTCTTACTGCCATGCTCAGGATGCGTTCGCTAAGGGCGAGGTGTTTCTGGGCCACCGGAACCAGGGCTACATGGTCAGCTCCGGCTTGCCTACAGGCACTCACTGCAACGGGGTGTGGCAGCATGGTATCACCATGGTGACCCCAGACCGTTGCTTCCTGTTTACGTGCGAGTCCGAGGGCGAGCAGCAGAGCTGGCTGAGCCACTTCAACGTAGTTATTAGCACTGCCATGTCACCACAGGATTATTCCAGTGAGTGTGTGTGCGTGCGTGCACATTTCTGTTAGTGTGTCTAATTTTGTCTGTCTGTGTGTGTGTGTGTGTGTGTGTGTGTGTGTGTGTGTGTGTGTGTGTGTGTGTGCGCGTGCGCAGTCTGTGTGCGTGTGTGTTGTTTATGCATTTGTATAAGGCACGTTTCTGTTTTTTTTCTGCTAATCAGAATGTTCTTGCTTTTATAGTGGAGGCCCTTTTCAAAGTCAGACATTGACAGACACAAAAACAACTGCCCCTTCAACATACTGCACCCATCAGCAGTTCACAGCGACCAGGAGGATCCCCACATCCCCCCTCCCCAAATAGGCCAGAGCAGTGGTCTGGTGTCCCACCCGTATTTGACGATAACTGAAGCTGGCGATGCCTCACTGTTGGGCTCACACCTATGCCCTCCACAGACACCACCCTCTCCAACCCTTTTTTTGCAAATTCAGAAAAAAACAATAGTTCACAGTAAACAACAGTAAAAACAACCAAGTAACAACCCCATCATTCGTAGGCAGCTTGACTGCACTGTACACTGTGATGGTTCATCCAGCTGAACGCATTATCTACCCCTCATTTAAATGGGAGTGTTAAAAAGGAAGGGGAGGAGCAACCACCGCATTGTCTTCACGTATAACACAGGAGGTCCATGTGGTAGATACAAACTAATACACGTACAACACTGGAGTTTTTTTTTTAAATAACATTTTTGTCCTGGGTTTAAGTACATTAAACCGTCCAACGAAACATGACACAGGCTAAAAATTTTAAAAGTTAAATACATTCTTTGGCACGTGGAGTGAGCGTAGGCCACATTTAAGTTTTGTTTTAGTGGTATAAAAATGCCTATACACTAATCAATTTCTGATTGTTGAATGTTAACGGGTACGCCTGCATTCAAACTGGAGCAATAGAAATGTATGAGATGTGCTGAGCCCAGCCAAGAGAGCTGTCCCGAGATCCTTTTTCTGATTGTATCGAGTATTCATTTGCATTTTTTAAACTAACAACATCAATACATGCATTATTGTGATCTTAGACACATCTTAGGTATTTGAATGAGAGGAATTCAGGTTATCACATATTATTGGACTGAATATTTTTTTTCAACTTTCCAAAATATTTTGTTTATATTTTAAGACTGGTTTCCCTTCTCCTGAAACAGTCTAAAAATATAATCAATACATATATTAGAAAGTAAAAAATAAAAATATGAAAGGTGTGTCTACGATAACAAGATAACAGTTACGTTTCTCTGACCCCTGCTGGTAGAGAAGTGGTCTGCTGTGTGTATATTGGCTCTATTCTGAATTTCTGTGACTTCATGGCCCACCCATATTTCCATATCCTTACTCTATCTTTATCTTCATTTTTTTTTTAGATTAGCAAAAATGTGGGTAGAATATTGTATTGCCTGTATAAGTGGTTGATGTTTTTTTTTTTTAGGTGATTCAGTTTGCATGGCTCTAATATTATTAATATAATTATTATTTTTTTGCTATATGCCTTTCATCGTTAATGTGCTTACATACTGCTGGAGGAGGATGTGTTAGATAATTTAATTCATGATCAGACTAACCAACACTATAACAGGTGCCTTGCCTGCCAATTTCATAACCTTTAAAGAAGTTTAGCATGATCTTATCATCTCAGTAAATGTTATGTGCTGAAATGTTTATGTTTCACTATTTTGTTTCGAATCGTGTTTACATAGTTTGAATTTAGCAAATAGAAAGGTAAAGTATATTGTCAAATATTTTATCCAAACTGTCCTATTCGGGTGTTGATGAAAAGATATATGAACCCATTCAATTTATGAACCCTATTATTCCACTGAGGATATCAGTCACCTGGTTTAAAGAGAATTAACCGTGAAGTTGTTGCTGGTACAAATCACCTTAAATTTACCCTGGGATATAGTGAAGCAATGATGGTCGTATTCCGAACGAACCTTAATGGATAGTTAAAGTAATTTTCCTATGCAATCAAAATTTCTGTTTTATATTTGCTTCGTTATAAAACAACTTTCACAAACAACTGCTAAAACTCAACTTGTAATCAATTCTTAATTGAATCCCCTAGATAAAGTTTTCCCTGACACAATTTTTTGTATTAAAAATAATTTGGTACTGTGGCCTTCTTGGAGGGACTCCAGTGTGCATTCTGTACATTCTCTGTCTCGGCTCCTATACTACTACTTCCTATAAAATCCTCCTGCTACAACACTAATAGACAAACCTCAGGTCAAAAGAACACCTTGCTTGCACTGCCTCTCTCAAACAGGTCAAATGTGTGATTGCATGACTTTTGTATTTACATTGGCATGTTAAGACGTGTATGTGTGTGTGTGTGTCATAGAGAACATCATTGGGGTGTGTAAAACTCCCCCCGGGTGTACGACGGAACAGCAGCCAGCCAAGCCACATGCCTCATAAATCCTGCAAGTCACACCGACTCTAACACCTACCTAACAGGCGGTAGGGAGAGGGGCGTGTGCTGGGGGTCAGGAAACAACCCTGAGGCAAGGACACAGGCCGGGGAAAGTCAAGTTGTTTCATTCGGATATAATTTGTGAAATGGTAAGAGCGGGACAGTGCAGACAACGGAAAAGAGATGGAGAGGTTGACTGGGCCTTGGGGTGGTAATGCAGCTGGTATTGGGATGTACAAATCAGCCGGCCGTTTTCAAAGTATCTCCTGCCCATTGTTCTTCTCCGGAGTGAGTGTGAGACCACGCAGCAGGGAAGCATCTTGTAAAGGTTTGTGCAAACCGAGATTCAAACTGTTGCTATAATAGAGACTTTAAAAGAAACCTTTGTTCACATTTATCACCTGAACACCACTCTTCAAGGTTTTTTGAACACTCTTTCTCTTTTATTTTGATGTTGAAGAGAGATCACCTAAAAAATATTGCTATTAATTGTGAGAAGCCAAGATGGAGTCACACTTTTGAAGAACCTTCTTTTCTACGTCTTAGGTTCAGAACTGCTGATCTGTGTCGGATGCTTGAGATTGTGTTGTGTGGGGAAGAATACCTGCAAGTCTCATCAATGACCTTAAGCTTGGCTTAAATGTCTCATTAGTGTTTCATGGGTGTGACAGTCTATTCCTACAACATCACTTTAGTTACACAAACAGACCAGGAAAAGTAAATCAAAAGAACAGATGGTCAATTGGAAATCTGAACAAAAATTCTCAGGAGACTGTAACTCAACAAGGACAAACAAGGTTTTTCCTGTGTCCTCCCTCCACAATGCAAACAATGCTCAATTCCACCGATGACCAGACTTCCAACAGCACATTGGCCCAAGCTGTGCAGGGCCCTGGAGATGTCCTGTGGGTGACATCACTGCTGGGCACCGCCCTACTAGCCATGTGCGTTCTGGGCATAGCTGGGAATGCCTACACTTTGGCAGTCACCCGCTCCGCGGCGCTGCGGCGAACGGGCTCCATATATATCTACATCGTGAACCTGGCTCTGGCTGACCTGCTGTACCTGTCCACCATCCCCTTCGTGGTGTGTACCTATATGGCAAGGGACTGGCTGTTCGGTGAGGCAGGCTGCCGGGTGCTACTCAGCCTGGACCTGCTCACCATGCACGCCAGCGTCTTCATTCTAGGCGCCATGAGCCTGGAGCGCTACCGAGCTGTGTCCTCGCCCTTCGGTGCCCGCCACTCCTCTGCCCAGACCCGCCGGCTGGTGGCACTGGCCATCTGGGTGGCTGCCTTCCTGCTCACTCTGCCAATGATGGTGATGATCCGCCTGCGGGAGGGCAAGCCTACCCTTGCTGGCCGCAGCAAGCACATCTGCTTCCCCACCTGGACACCCGAGGCCTTCAAGGCCTACCTGAGCGTCCTGTTCTGCACCAGTGTCCTCGGC
The DNA here is from genome assembly GCA_025775065.1 of Hiodon alosoides. NCBI lineage: Eukaryota > Metazoa > Chordata > Actinopteri > Hiodontiformes > Hiodontidae > Hiodon > Hiodon alosoides. The sequence continues at coordinate 9,741 of JAOYSI010000022.1, read as the reverse complement.
CCAGGTCTAGTCATTGTGGGCCTCTACACCGGCCTGGCCAGGAGGTACCTGGTGGCCCAGGCTGACCTAGGGGGCAGTAGTCGGTCGGTCTGGAGGAGGAGACTCAGGCAGAAAGTGGTGTCTATGATCTTCTGCATCATCTTGGCCTATTGGTCCTGCTTTCTGCCCTTCTGGGCCTGGCAGCTAGCGAAGCTCTTCTCCCCGGAGTCCATCCGGACTCTGTCCCCCACTGCCCATACCTACATTAACTTCTTTGTCACCTGCCTCACCTACGGCAACAGTTGTGTCAACCCCCTGCTGTACACGCTGCTGACACGGAACTACCGGGACTACCTGGCGCAGAAAGGCCATGTGACGGGCTCAAGTCGGGGGGACCCCACCGGCCCTGCAGGGGCTATGGTGTTGCAGGACTTACAGAGAAACCATGAATGCCCCCATACATTGAACTTGCAGCCACATGCTGATGGCTCATAGAAACTCCACACCACATGGGCTAGATGCTGAAGGGTCATAGCAACTCCGCATAAGGGACACTTCAGGACATTCTTGAGCCAAAGAGCCTAGCTTTTTTTACATCGCTGTTCATTGAACACAGAGGATGTCAGAGAACTACTTTACTCCTCTCTAAATGGTGAACAGCTATGGGTGTATTATTGAGCACGAACACGTAGGATGCTATTTTTATTTTCTTCTGTTGTGTAACTTGAAATTGTATTGCGTACTATTTTGTTTATCATTGCTACTCTTTTTTACAAACTGCTTTGGCGAATGTTTTCCTGTGTGCTTGAAAAGGTTCTGAACTGACTGATTTGTATTTAATCCTTTTATATGTTAATAATTCCTTTTGATGGCCTTCTCTGATTGACAAAAACGAGTGTGATATTTATTATACATACTTATTTAATGGAAAATAACAGCTGAATAGCTTTTCATCAACAACTACAGAACTAACTGAGGACAAACTGACCTGTCTATTTAGTTTGGAACCAGACAAAGCAAAAGGGAGTATGTGCTGACACTACTGTAAATATTGAATATTTACTGCATTTATTCATATGGACTACAGTAACTACCGACAGTGTTTATCATATGCACTAGGGTAACAATCGATTTTGTGATTAATCATCTGGGCAACTACATGCACAGGTGTGCTCAGCACTAATCACAACACTAATAATTACGCTGTGAGAGCTGAACACCCAGCCCTGGGAATGTTGGATAGCTCTGTTACATTCCTTTGCCAGGCTGCTCCAGTCTTTTCGGGGTGCTTTGCAAATTGTCCAGAAGAATGTGGATCCTCCCTGGTTGGGCCACTCTGCACTATACTGAGAAAAGTACACTTACAAGACAAGACATCACTGGACTCTGAGCTGAAGTCACCAGGGATTTCTGGGACATATTATCGAGCAGGGATGTGTATGTTGCATAGTGGTTAAGGGCTGTGACTGGCACATGCTTGCACTTTGAAAGGCAGGGGGAGAGTGTGTTGGGTTATGGCTGTGACTGGCACACTAGTTAAGAAGCAGGGGGAGGGTATTGTGGGTAAAGGCTGTGACTGGGTCACGCTTGCAAGGTTGGTAAGAGCTGCGACTGGCATAAGGTTGCACTCTGGATAAGAGGTGGCGGGGGAGTTGGTTAAGGGCCGTGACTTGCACACACTTACACTGACAAAGGACAGAATGTTCTGGACAGAGCGTGGAGATATTTCCCCCGACATTAATTTTTTTTTGCATCTCATGACTACAATTAAAACCAAGACAGACCAATTCGTCGGACAAAGAGGATGGCACGAAAGATTCACGGTTTTGGTTGAGTCTAAACTGGAGAAAAGAATAATAAGAGTTCAGTGGTGAGACTTAAGCCCAGCATTTAACCACAGATCTTCTAAGGGGTTCCTAAGCTGTCCCTCAGTCCTAGCAAGCCTTGTGAACCATGACCATCATATGATGTCCAGGGTTTACCTTGTGTCTTTCAGTTTAGGCTCTGGCATCACTAGATTCTGAACTGTAAAGGTTCTGGAAAAATCAAAAAATAATTTCTACAGTTCCAGGTTTATTACATTCACAAGGACTGCCAGGAATAGCAACAGTCACAGAATCACTGCAGTAGAGCAAACGGTTTCCACACATATCATGGTATTTCAAAAGAGGTGTCAAAGGCACCATTGTCTGCTAGGAGTTGAAAACAAACAGACAGGGGCTTTTCCTCACTACTTAATCTTGATACCAGTAATCTTGACTTCTCCATCCACGTAGATGTTCCTGTACTTGTCGTCACCAAGGCGGTTGGGGAAGCACAGCGTGTTCCCATCAGAAAGCTTGATCTGAAACTCGTCGTTGGAAAAGCTGATGCTCACCTGAGAGAGAGACAGAAAGTGATGAAAAGGATGATTGGATGGGGACCACAGCAGAGAGAGTAATGTGATGTAAAAATAAGACAATAAAAACAACATTTTCAAATTTAAACAAAATAGTCCATCTGCAGTCATTTCAATTTTTTTTATAAATCTCAATGAAGAGTAGAAAGACACTTACAAAAACCATTTCAGCACTTGTCAACATAACCAAAATTGCAAGAACAATTGTACCCATCACTCAGACAAGGGCTGATGGTGCCCGCCCACTCCTCAGGGCGGGGCCTCACCTTGAACTCCTCTTCATGTTGGAAGGGGAAGCTGCTTTCCCGTCGCTCGTCACACCAGCAGCCGCCCTGTTGGGAGTTGAGCACGATTACACGATTGTCCCCATGCTGGTTGAAGCGTGGGTTGAAATGCAGGGCTATGTTGTCCTCCCCATGCCCGATGTTGATGGCAAAACTTTTGGGGAAGAAATATGCAAAGAGAGAGTCAGTGAAGATTTGGGACAATGACTGAAATACAGCATAGAGGTTTCACCATGAAAAAGCGAGACAAAAAGCATTAGTAGTTATGACTCACCTGGCACAGTCAGACTTTGGCACGCCTGAGATCTTCAGGGTACTTCCTGCCTTGAAGGTCATGTTCTTCAGTGCGAGTTGCTGTTTAACAAAACGAAAGTGGAAGGGATTACTAACAGGTCCAGTTAACAACCATGAACAACTTTGCACCTAAACTGATCACTAATAAATTTTGTAGGGACCATGCACATTCCAAACAAACTCCATTTTCTCTCCAGCACCAGGGGATGACATAATCAACCATAGCCCGCTAGGCGCCACTTCCAACTACAGCGCCCACTCACAGAGGTACATTAGCAGGTCGTAAACTGCATTCTGTCCTTTAAAGCAGAGACCAGATATTTTCTCTCTCGCATCTCTCCTGCCTCCCTCCTATGAAGTGACACAGCACTCTGTTGGTGACGACCCTCAGGTGGGCCGTAAAGAGAGAGCTGCAACTGAGCTCTAAGTCTGTCACCTGAGAGGCCATTGGTTTGGAGACTACAAGACACAGACCAAAAAGGTTCCCAGACGTGGGTGCCTGTTCCCCAGGACTAAGCTAATGCTTCCCGGAATTAAGTCCCAAACGACTTGGAATGAAGTGACGGTGACTAGCTAGGAGCTAGCAATGATATTCCCGCAGGAGCTTACCAGGGAAGGACAGTCTTCTGTTCTTCAGCAATGGATGGCGACTCGTATCTCATGATCTCTCTAAAGTAAGCTGTGGCATCTGGGCATTTTACTTTTTTATTGTACACGGTCAGTGTTTTGAATGTCAGATTTAGAGTCTCAGTTTTCGAAAGAGATGCACTCTAATATGTCTGCAAGTCTGAAATACATTATTAGCCAATTCCTGATCACCATATAAATAAGTTGCTATTTGCTGTAAGGCATGAGAATGATGATCAATCTCGGCCCTACGGATTTGAGCTAGTTTGTTAAAGAAAAAAGAAGAGAACAATGAATTAACAAGCACCATGTTATCTACATGTTATGTCACATCTGACCTAAGAGCTCTTTGACAAGAGAAATGTACTCCCAATTCCAAAATGTCTGCATTACTATCCATCTGAACATGGAAAGCCAGACATCTCATTGTCACCTTATTTCTTTGTGTTGATATGGTTGCTTTCGAAGACCGCAGTGCCCTGACAACGGTGTGGCACCTGCCAGCAAAAGACATGCAAATGTTCCATTTAATTTGTCTTTTTTTGTTTCATTTGCCTCCTTAGGCCATTTTTGATGGTAACATTCCCGTACGGGTAGTATAGAATGGTGTGATGAAATAGGGCCATAATAATGTGCACACACATTATCACATCACATCACAAGGGCTTGCCTTACCACTTACTAACGAACAGTAAATGTACTCTGTACATTTAAATAAATAAATAATTTTCTTCAACCTGACATAATAGATTGTGTTTAAATTCAAATTCAGGAGTGGCAGATGAGCGTGAAGAAAAAGCAGCAGAGCGTTATCTTTTAGGCCCATGTTAATGGTAAACCTTCTTAGATGACTGGATGAGTCATAAAGGAAACACAGACTGGCACACCTATTGACCAGGTGGAGACAGTAAATCCATAAAACTCCCACACACTTGCAAAGGATAACGCTTCATAACCTTGAAATGGCCTTTGTTGCTACGGAGCTCTCCAACAGTTCGGGACCAAGGGCCCATGATCAATCTGGAGGGTGAGGCGGGGGTGCAGTACATGGTGCTGGTCATTGCACCATCCCCCATCCCTCCTAATGATGACAGCATAGAGGTCCAACTGATGGGCTAAATAAAGCTAAAACCTATTTGTGAAGTCAAATTGTTTCTTTGCAGTTTAATTGGAAGTAGGCAATTTTACTTAACCAACCTACTGATTCTTTTTCATCATTATATAAATCTATGTTGAATGTATTTTAATGTCTTACCTGAACTTTGTGGCTAGTTTTAGGTAGTGTAAGTATTCAGAACATGCTTACAACAGGCCACGTGTTAAAGAACTGAACTCCTGAATGTGTTCTAAATTTGCCTTAAATATGACAAGTATATGCAAATAATTTAGTATATAACATTAAACAGTAACCAGAGAGAGATCAGGTTAGAGTAGGGTAATTTTCTACACAAACCTTACAAACTTGTTCTTCATACCTGGATAATCAGATTAGCTGGCTAAATTTTGGATAACTTGGCGTAAACATGAGATTTTCCATTCTCCAAAGCAATCTTAAAGTTTAGCCAACTAAACCTTGTTACCAGAGCACCATGTCCAACATTTCAAACCTGCTCCCTGGCAGGCTAACTAGAAGTAAACCAGCTAAGAATCTGTCTGCATTTAATCTTGCCTAATGAAAAGCCCCAAAATGACTGCATCATTCCTAGCAGATCCAGAAAATGTAATAATAATAAGGAAAGTTACTGTGAAAAAGAATTTTAGAGATCGCCATTATCCTTTTAATTATTCAGATAATTATTAGAGTATTACAGTTTCTTTCTGCAAATGATGATTTATCCAATTGATTTATTAGGACCGAATATCATCAATGCCACCCTGAACGTACGTCTCTACATTGTTGAAAACATTTTAACAAATCTGCAAGGCTGTCTGGAAATTGTAAACGCAATCGCAGGTAATTAGAATATGTACAGTACAAGCCAGTTAGTTGAATTACACCTCCTTTGAATTTTTGAGTGTTGTTGTGGGAATATGGTGTCATTTTACAATATCTTATTAATTAAAATATATACTTTTCTATGTTTCGCATTATTTATAATGTCCATTAACCCCAAGTACATTTCCATAATTAGCGGCCAGTATCTCTGAAATCGCACGTTCTTTTACCGTATTTTCGGGTGCCAACGGGCGCTCCTACGAATCCAAACGGGAACGAGCACTTATACAAGATAAGCGACATTTGTCTTTAACTAACGAACTCATTACATCTGAGATTTTTGTTGGAAGAACCGAAAAATAGCACAATCTGGGATATGTCCATTTAACCTCAATTTGTTAAACGGCGTACTAAGAACAGTCTCCAGAAGTTCTGCCGTGGCGTTTCGAAACTACAAATTTCGTAATAAAATTGCCAGGAATGTGGCATCAGCATTTACAAAGCCATTAGCACTCCAAGATAAGTGAACGGGTCATAGTTACAATCAGTTCATAGAAAATGTCGCAATTTCCTTGTTCAATAAATTTAATTTAACACACGAAACTTTTTGCTTTGTTAGTACCTGGGTTGAATGCATGCCAGGTTGCTTATTATTCTGAGTAACAATTCCAACTCATTAATGATCTTTATCAGTTGTATAAATGTAACGTCCTCTTATGAACATATTGTCCGCAGTCAGAATAAACTTAATTTATAGTCAGCAGTTAGATCAATTTGCTATTGTTGTAGCTTCCTAATCCGATCGCCCCAGGTATTAATCTAACGAAACGATAAACCCATGGATCTACAAATCACTCCAATTTATTTTCCATCTCATATCAAACTAACCCTCTCTGGAATTCAAACAGAGGCCCGCACAAGTAAATAAGATCTTCGCACTGCATCAACGAAACACTTACATACGGGGTGACGCAATTTGATGTTACCTGTCATTTGTCACAGCGGAGTGTAGACCTGGAACATTTAATATTAAAAATAAAACTAAACAATTTCTATCTATTTGTATAGTTATGTTATATTAGTACCAGCACGCATGCCTATCATGTATTGGCAACTGCAACTAAATCTTACATATAATGGACTGAATGGGGAAAATACTTCTATTAAAATTGATAGCTAATACTGTTTTAAAATGGAAGGATAGTTGGCATACTTACATTCATCTTGCCTGCTGTCTCTCAGGAATTTCAACAAAGCACATTCACCTTCTGCTGGCTCGTTATAATAACGTATAAAAAGGGGAAGGATATTTATCAGCCAATCGGAAGTCGGCTGTAAACACCTTGGTTTTGAGAGTGAAACGCATTCAAAGATCATAGAAAGCTTAATTTTTAAAACAATGCCAAAATTTATGTCAATCCACCTGACATCTTTGGGAAGTTGGAGGAAACTATACCTCCTGCAGGAAACCTATGTGAACAAGGGTAAAACTTGCGAGCTCCACACAGAGACCCGAGCTGGATTTGAATCCGGGACCCTGGCGCTATGAAGCACCAGTGCTAACTGCTGAGAGCACCACGTCGTCCCTTGTGCTAAATCATGATGAAAAAAGGAATGTAATTTGGAAGAACCATAATATTCAGCAACTTTTCTGTATCCCCTTTGGATATGTCTTTACAACAAAACCTGCTAGTGCCGAAAAAGCCATTAGGCGAGTATGTCTTTAAATTGTAAATTTAATTAAAAGCTGTTATTTGTAAGTATGCAATTTCAACACCAAAACCACACTGTTGCTGAACTTTACGAGCCTTCTGTAGTTAACCGACTATTTTGGACCCGGAAGAATGCTCCCATAACTTCGCCAGCAGAGGAGTTGTTCAACCGCAGATGTGCATAATTAGTGATTTATATGCCTAAATTGCATTGACTACAGATCTACACCTATTGTTTGAGCTTAAAGGTGGACATACAGTTAGTATTACTTTTCCGGTACAATGTGGGGTAACAGTGTAGATCAAACAGGTATAACTTAACTGATACAACTTACTGATCAAACCTACATACCACCTGTGTTTGAGTATACAGCCTAATACCACATGTGTATGAGTATATAATATATAAATTCTGGTCAAACAAGCGCAGAATTCTGTCAGTACATTCTGTACACTTAGACCCCCCTAATGAATCTGAGTTTCCAAACTCTTTTTATTCATTAAAAAAAAAAAAAAAGTTTTCTGGATTTGGATTAATTTCCAGAAAAATTTCTAAACAACACAGGTTAAATATTCAGTTTTTACAGATAAACACGTGTTTTCTAAACACTCAAGGTCAGAGCCGGATTTACCAAATGGGCAATCTGGGCACGTGCCCAGGTGCCCTCCGTGATGGGATCGGCTAAATAGAAATAGTCTACACAAGACTTGGCCCACAATCTTGATAATTATCCTATCAGAATAAAATCTAAGTTGTTTACAAAAAACAACTTTGCTTGTAAAGTTTTATCAACACACTGCAACCCATTTGTTGCCAGGTTTAGCGACTGGAAACATCCAGAGAGAATAAGAGAACACAAAATGAGGTATGCATGTTTTCATTTACACGTCACAGTAAACATCTGGGCACTGTGGATGCTTCTCTTGGGAGACAGATTGAAGCAGAAGGTCAGAACTGGAAGGATGTATTGAGGTGTGTGGTTGCCGTCATTATATTTCTGAGTGAAAGGGAACTACAGCGAGCAAAGTATTTCTCTGTTATAGTAGAATCTACACCTGACATGTCTCACGTGGACCAGCTAAGTTTTGAGTTCCGATTTGTGAGTGAGAAAGGGAAAGTAGTTGAGCGATTTATCACATTCAAACCAATTCACAGTTACACTGGTTTAAATCTGGCCGACTGTGATCAAGATGTTCAGGGACTTGGGGCTGGATCTCTCCAACTGCCGTGGCCAGGCGTATGACAACGCATCAAACATGTCAGGGAAATATAGTGGGTTGCAAGCTCAACTCATGAAAAACAATCCACTAATTCATTACATTCCATGCGTGGCACATTCTTTGAATTTGGTTGGTGTGAACTGTGTCGAAAATAGCTGTTGGGGAGCAAGCCGGTTTATTGACTTACTTCTGCCGAGGAGACTCCACAAGTGCTCTTTATGTTGAAATAACAGGGGCCTTACAGATGATAGCCTCTGACAGAGAAGAGCGACCGGACACAAGGCGCGTGGCTGCTGTGCTGTATAACAAGCTTGGGAAGCTGGAGACTGCGCCCATGACCATATTTTGGGACACTGTGCTGCACCAAGCTTATGAGCAACGGCTTGCAAAAGAGGGATATGGATTTAATGACCGCTGTACGCCTTTTGGATTTGCTGCACACTTATGTTACATCACTAAGAGGGCAATTTTGCTGACTTTGATATCTGTCCGGGCTTTCACAGGTGTGACACGGACCTACCAGTCTGAGACCCACTGCATGAGTAAAAGAAGAGCCTTTGATGATGAGACAGTGGACAATGAAGTCGTTCTCACTGGGAGTAAAAAGTTCCAAGTTGAGACGTTCAGTGTGATTATTGACAGTTAGCTGTCAGGACTGAACAAACGACTAGATGCATGCAGAGACATAAATGGTCTTAAATGGATTATTCTTGCACTGCCTCAACTGTGAGGGAGAGAGGACATTTTCACAACTGAAACAAATAAAAAATGAACTCAGAACGACTATGGGTTAGAAGAGGCTTTCTGCACTGTCCTTGATGGCCATAGATTCCGAACTGGTGAGGGAGCTGGACTTTGAGGACTTGATCTGCAACTTTTGTGAAGAAATAGATCTAATCAATCATCACACAGGTGGCCACAGGATAATTGACAATTAAGAGTGATATTTAAGAGAGAAAATCAACTCCCATTCAATGCTGACAAAATGGCACCACATCGAAAAGAAATATCCCAAGACCTGAAAAATAAAATAATTTCTTTGCACAAATAAGGTCAAGGTTATAAGAAAATAAGTAAAGCGTTGCTAATAAGTTTGAATAATGTCACAAAAGTGATCCAAAAATTCAAAAAGGATGGACTTGTGGGAAGCTCGCTGAGACACCCAGGCCATCCATGGACGTTAACACCTCGTCAAGAGCGTTTTGTGATGAGAGAAGAAAATCGGCATGCAAGTTCAGCACAGTTGGCTAAATCATTAGAAAGTCAAACTGGGGTGAGTGTTTCCCATGA
>JAOYSI010000020.1:4280006-4291636 GCA_025775065.1 Hiodon alosoides | reverse complement strand
TGGCCTGAATGGCAAGCGTCATGTCTGGGGGAAACCAGGCACCGCTCATCACCTGGCCAATACCATCCCTACAGTGAAGCATGGAGGTGGCAGCATCATGCTGTGGGGATGTTTTTCAGCGGCAGGAACTGGGAGACTAGTCAGGGTCGAGGGAAAGATGAATGCAGCAATGTACAGAGATTCCTTGATGAAAACCTGCTCCAGAGCGCTCTCTACCTCAAACTGGGGCGAAGGTTCGTCTTCCAACAGGACAACGACCCTAAACACACAGCTAAGATAACAAAGGAGTGGCTATGGGACAACTCTGTGAATGTCCTTGAGTGGCCCAGCCAGAGCCCAGACTTGAACCCGATTGAACATCTCTGGAGAGATCTGAAAATGGCTGTGCACCGACGCTCCCCATCCAACCTGATGGAGCTTGAGAGGTCCTGCAAAGAAGAATGGGAGAAACTGCCCAAAAATAGGTGTGCCAAGCTTGTAGCATCATACTCAAAACGACTTGAGGCTGTAATTCGTGCCAAAGGTGCTTCAACAAAGTATTGAGCAAAGGCTGTGAATACTTACCTATTTTATTTTAAATACATTTTCAAAGATTTCCTACAAAATTCTTTCACTTTGTGGGGTATTGTTTGTAGCATTTTGAGGAAAATAATTAATTTAATCCATTTTGGAATAAGGCTGTAACATAACAAAATGTGGAAAAGGTGAAGCGCTGTGAATACTTTCTGGATGCACTGTATGTCAGAGAAAGGAGTTGAAGAGCTGGAAATTGTCACCTGAATGGCAGGATGAGATATTTGTTTTTGCTGTTGTTTATTATTGTGGCTTCCTGGACAACTTAACGCTTTGTTTGGGAAATGTTTTGGCCAGACATCAACTCAAGGAAGATTAACTACTGTTCAAATCTCCATTTGGATAATATGGCTCTGACTGTGGTTTAGTGGAGCCCTAGAGAGTTTTCCGGAGGTCTTCAGGAATTTCTTTTGATCGTAAGCATGATTTACACTACCGTTCAAAAGTATGGGGTCCCTTAGAAATTTCCTTGTTTTCCATGAAAACATACATGAAATTAGTTTGAATATGAAATATAGTAAAATGTATAGGAAATATAGTCATTGACAAGGTTAGAAATAATTATTTTTAATTGAAATAATTGTGTCCTTTAAACTTTGCTTTGGTCAAAGAATCCTCAATTTTGCAGCAATTACAGCTTTGCAGACCATTGGCATTCTAGTTATCAATTTGTAGAAATTTCACCCCATGCTTCCTGAAGCACCTTCCACAAGCTGGATTGGCTTGATGGCCACTTCTAACTTACCATACGGTCAAGCTGCTCCCAACAGCTCAATAGGGTTGAGATTCGGTGACTGTGCTGGCCACTCCATTATGGATAGAATACCAGCTGACTGCTTCTTTCCTAAATAGTTATAACATAGATTGGAGCTGTGCTTTGGGTCATTGTCCTGTTGTAAGAGGAAATTGGCTCCAATCAAGCGCTGTCCACAGGGTATGGCATGGTGTTGCAAAATTAAGTGATAGCCTTCCTTCTTCGAGATCCCTTTTACCCTGTAGAAATCTTCCACTTTACCACCACCAAAGCACTCCCAGAACATCAAATTGCCTCCACCATGCTTGACAGATGGCATCAGGCACTCCTCAAGCATCTTTTCATTTGGTCTGCGTCTCACGAATGTGATCTTCTTTGTGATCCGAGCACCTCAAACTTTTTTTAATCGAAGTTATTTTAATATTTAAATTTTTCTTTCGATAACAAGGAAATTTCTAAGTGACCCCAAACTTTTGAACGGTAGTGTACCACTAGGACTTGTGTGCCAACAAATTCACTTAGTGAGATTTATATTGGGCAGGGCTGGCCCAAATCGTTAAACAAAGTACTCAAACAGCTGACCGTAATTTGGGTTGGGTTAAATTTCATGTGTGGTCATTGCAGAGCAATAAAATAAAATAAATATATTTATTATATATATATATATATGTATATATAATCATTTTTTCTCTCAGACTCCCTGTATATGTTATTACAGCCCAAATTCAATGTAAAAAATGTGCAAAAAATGCTGACAATCTGTTTTGTTATTGTGGATTTCCTACCATGTTAAACCACCCATATCAATGAGCAAGATATGCTTCCAGTCACTGAGCATCACACAATAGCAGATCAAGACATACGACTAACTCCTCAAACATAACTCAGTAACCATAATTAAATCAAGTGAAACCAAATGCCGCATATTGGAAAGAATTACCTTCTTACTGAATAGCCTTAAGCGCAAGCAGGGCAGAAAGTGTATAAAAAATCTGTGCCACGCCCCATGCTCTTCGGACACACCCAGGCACGCCCTGACAGGCCGGCAAGTTGTGGGGTCCTGGCATGCTACACATTTGTTTTAGATTGAAATGATCCATGAAAAGAGCAGTTGTTTGTGCCTTATGTCTTCTGGATTGAATGTCTCAACTTAAAGACCTCAGGGGAATGCATGCAGGAATCTGTGCTCCTACAGACCGGGTGTGTGCAATACAGCAGTTACAAGCATAGCTCATGAATGCTAAAGAAAGCAGCCAGAAAATGGACAGCAGTGACATCCTGAATTTCAGAGCACTCCTAAAAGGGTTATCAAACCTTCTGCACTTGTGTGTTGTTTGCATGCTAAAGGGATATAATGTAGAGTTGATTGGGTGAATAAAGTTAACCAATACAAGGATGTGCTAGCCAACCCATTCTTTGAAGATGAACAGTCAGCCATTCCTCATGTTCATGTAATGACTGGAGATAAAGAAAGGAAACTGTGTAAGAAGAGTTGTTTGAAGTGTGTTGCTTTGATCGATGTGCTAGGGAAAAGTGCTTTTCCTATATTTCTCTCTGTCTGTGAAGGAAGACAGGGTTTGATTCCAAATTGATGCTTTTGGGAGTATGAAAGATGTAATGACATTCTGCTCTTGTAAGTTGGAATGAGAACTTGCACACCAGTAAACTAGCACAGCTCTCCACAAGATAACGCAGAGAACAAATCGACCCTGGAGACAAAGCTCTATGAATTTGTGAAATCTAACTTTCAACTTTATCTCAAAAGGGGTTTACTATTCATGACCCAATATGTCTACAATAGGAGTCTTTAATGTAATCTCCATTGATTTAAAATGATTAGATTCATTTAAATGAACAAAAAATGCAATGGCTTAATGGATGTGGTCTCAAACACATTGTTATGCTTGAGAACAAACCATCAGTGGATATGAAATTAGATCTCATCCGAAGATGTAAAAAATTTATGAACTGTAAGGAGAATCAGAAAATACTTGCGTTTTGTTACTAGGTTGCTGTCTGCCATTTGAAGTGCAAAATATATAACACTTGTGGTGAATTAATGGTCATTGCTTTTTAAGACTAAAGGGTCATACAACTTTGCTTACAATTATTTTTTTTTTAATTTGATGTATGGACTAACAAAAAAATGTACCCTCCAGTTAGTTACAGATCAAGTATGGTATTAGCAGAACACATGGAATACCTTTATGCATAGATGAGAGCCTGTAGGTTTAAAAGTAGTCTGGTAAATTAATCTCTTTTTTTTTTTTTTTAGAAGGACACATGGAGCACAATACAGCTGCAGATCAGACACTACCCTAGTTATAAGATATAAGAAGTAAAAATATTACTGAAGTAACGCACTGAACTGTTCTATCATGTGCGCTGAAATGCAATGAAAAGGCGATCTCCTTAGGGCTTCCAATTGTCTCTATGAATCTATCAAGGAATTTCACAGAAGAATAACCTATTCTTCATTTTTTTTTAAATACTTTTGATTCCCTATTCGCTGCCTCACGAAAGAGATCTAACCTTACTAACACCTGACATGTAACCTGCAAAAGTGCCGTGAGACAAGGGCTATTCTATTTAAAATAATTTATGGAGCAAACATAATTTTAGAAAAATTTCAAGTCTCCTGCAGTCAGTGCATTTATAATCCCATTAAAACTTAATCTGAATCAGACACACTTGGCAATAAAAAGGTCAATGTAAAATGGAATGCATCCTGTCTCTATCTTATTCTAGAAAACCAAACACCGGAACATCTTAAGGCTTGAGTTTAACATACTTATATGCAGGCTTATAAATTATTTACCACAGAAATTATTATTGAGATATGAGCCACATTAGCCTCATACCCATTTTTAAGTACAAACAACAATGCAGGGCATTTTTTGGTTTGAAAACATTCTATGAGAGCTCCCATTCTAATTAATTTTTAATTATTTGTATTAGGCCATGTGTTTAAAAACTGGTGCATGCACTTTAGATCACGTATCCTTATGAGTCTTATTTTGTCTCTTTTATTAGACAAAACCACTTGGTCAGCAGCTAATTCCGGCATGGGAATAAAGCAAAGATTTAATTAATTTCAGCCAATTTGTTCACCGAACCAAGATTCTATAACAACAAAGGGCATTGGTTTTAGTAAAATAATTACTTATGCTTGGTGTAGTGAAACAAACAAGCCTCAACAGAACCATCAGTGAAGATAATGGACTGTATTTAAAATTATCCTAGATGTAAAATGATGATGAAAATTTAAATATGAAATATCTTGAAGAAAGTGTACTCGCATTTAATAGATAAGGCAAATGGCATCAGTCTCTGAAGTAACTGAATTACGGCACACAGTATAAGAGTCTTTGTTCGGCGAAAACATTAACATAAACTGACATTAAAATAAAAAAAGCAATACCTCGCTTGAACATGGGAAAATTTTATTAGCTGCAGAGGCAACTGTGTGCTGTTCAGTTGCTTGCATTTGCCTGTAATAATGCTGAATCTCTTTGTTGACCTTAGCTTAGTACTTCCGATAGCTATCTTGTTCTTTCTGTGTTTCTGGTTCCCTACTGCATCCTGCAGAGATGGTTTCCATAAATGGCTAATTGTTTCCCGTTCTTGCCTTGGTTGAGCATTAGAACACCTGGTTAACATAATGTCATAACAGTATATGACAACTGATCACTCTTTCGGTTTACGAAAAAACACTGCCGTAAGGCAAGACTCAGGGATATTTTATGGCAACATGACATAATTGATGTTGTTTGTTAGCTTTGCATACCCGACTTGATAGGGATATGTCCCCTGTCATGAAAAACCCTGATTTTTTTTTACAGTAAATTTAGATAGAAAATTAAATTACTTCAATAGCATTTAAGTTTCACCTGTCAGCATGTAAGCATTTTTATACTCCCAAATGTCTTAAAAAGTATTGGTAGGAGTTTTCACCTTCAATGGATAGCCTTCTTCTCTTATCAACTTTCAGGCACCAAAACACTAATTTCCTGTTTCATCCATTCTTCCATGATTGTAGATGTAAGCAAATATAGATACGTACATCTTTGTGTAGGTAACTGTTCTTAGCCATTATTTCTGCAAAATTTAAACCTGAAGCAAAAAACTGAAGCTCCAATAAATGGAAGTACTCAGTTTTCTGGAATCTTTCTGCCAGCATTGTTATCACAGTAACCATTCCCTTCCATCTGCAGCATAAAGTCAAACAACAGCAGCCTCAACCTCAAACTACATGTAAAAAGAAGACATTTACACTCTGAGGTATATTGCCCTGTATGTATCTTTTTTTTCCAATGTGAAACTGAGGGAAAACAGACACACCCACACATATACAGCAAACATAATGCAATTGACATCCTTTCCATGAATAATACAGAGAAACATAAATAATCTAAACTGCTGAGGTCAGCATAATAAAATAACTCCACATAATAAAATGTATTTATATGCATATAATATATTATTTATTTTATTTTATGTAAATTCACAAAAATCATAAAAACAATATTAGGAATAGGTAATTATTCAAATTAGAGCATCTGTTGTAATTATTTGAAAAAGGAATGAGAATATTCCTGCATTCAGATGCTTGTTCACCCAGTCAAAAAAGAACAAGGCTGAACATCATGATGTTGATGTTAACGAGGCGAGTTAATCTCTTCTTCTGGGGCCTTCAGTGATTTTGGGGAAGCAATAACCCCCAGCATGCAGGTCACCAAATTGTTATGCAAATCCAGACCTTTTAGTAATCTGTTGATAGATAGGTTTAAGATCTAAGTCTGAGTGAAAATTATAATATTATCTTTCCTCATTTACTATTACCTACAAACATGCCCATTAACTTAATAACTTAATAACTTAATAACTTAACTTTACCTTTACTAAATCAAATTAATGATCATGTAACGATGTCCATTGTATGTGTATGCTAAATATTGGTGTACATCATGGGAATGTAACAGAACTTGTTATGAAAATTATTTGGCAACACAAATACAATGAAAATCCACCATCGATCTTCACACCCTCATAGCCCAGGCTAGGACAACTTTCAGGGTTGCAATAAAATTCTCTCTTTTTATCTTTACAATTGGACTAATGATAGATTTCCATACAATCTGAAATCAGACATTTAGGACTAAGTTTTTGGCCTGCTGCACTCGAGCCTGTAAATAGTATGATTTATGAAATTTTGACAAAATTGATTTGATGAAGTGCAAATGCACTGTATGCAAACACGTGTATGTTGTAGAAGAGAACTAAAGGCCAGCAGGCCGTTATCTGCTCACAACTGAACGTCTCAGTGACTATGTCAAAACTGTGCACTCCTTCCTTGTTTTCGTTATAATCGAGCATGATGGGTGGCTGCTTGTCCTTTCTTTTGCTGACGCCCTTGGCGCCCTTGTGCAAAGCACTCATAGCTGCATTCTGGCTTTTCTTTAGAAAGTAAGACACAACTGAGGTGTTGTCAGTGATGGTGTTCTCAGATGAGAGATTGTCCCTGTATTTCATCATAAGCAGAGCAGGAGGAAACTTGGGTATATTTTTCCTTACAGTATCCACCGTAGTCAGTTTTTGATTGAGTAGGTTTTGATCTAGGTCACACGAAGTGAAATAGTAGTTTCGCCCTTGAAACCTTCACCACCGCATGTCCTGGTTCTTCTTAGGGCAACTACCCGCTAGGTTTCCAGTATAGACATGCATATTGTGTGTGTTTGTTTTTGTGGCAAGGTGCAGTGAGGCATTTCTGTATATGTACTCTCAACATTCTCAACCATCATTCTCCACCGCAGGGGTCAACTTGGACACAGCTGTACCAGTTTTTTTTTTCAGAAATACTTAAAACTCTTCTAATTTGTCAAATTTAGTTGCATATGTTCATTGACCTAATGTTGAGCGTGTCTTCAAGTTTCATGGTGAAAAAATCAAAAACTCTGAAATTGGTTTCTGAAGACCTTAAGCCCATGTAAAGGCGTTAATAATTGGTTAGTAATTTATACAGTGAAAATGTACAGCACAGTAGAGTTTAGAGTTGATAAGGTGTTATCAGAATCAAAGTCATACACTCTGGTAAAAAAATATATATATAAATTGAAAACAGAGTATTTTCTTTTAGGCAAGTTGACATAGCTTGTAAATTTACCTTCGAATAGCAGAACTAAAACATAGCATGGAAAAGTTGGATTAGCATTGGAATCCCTTTTCACAGGCATTTCTCACCCATTTTAGTGTAAAGTGTTTTGACACCAAGGAATTAAACATAGACTTAACACAAACAGAATGCATTTTAATTAGCAGGGAAAGTTATGAAATGAAAAAAAGAAAAGAAAAGAAATGAAATGTGCACAAATAAATTAGTTTTTTGAGATACCAGCTAGGATCAGAACTTTTCATTTCAGTGTCAGAAAAGGCAGAACCAGCTACATGAAAAAGAGACAACCACAGGAAGAATGTGGAGAAACTGGGAGCACAGCAGGGATTGTGGAAAAACGTAGCTTAAGTTATTGGCCATCCTTATCAAAGGATGCTGGGGAATAAAACAAAAACAAAAACATATTTAAAAAGATGAAAGATTTATTTTCGATTTTTACCACCAGAAATGTTTCAGAATGTTGTTCTTATTCAGAATGCAAATGCATATAAAAGAAGGCATGTAACAATGCATTATGTGATAACTTGACAAAATGTAACAAATGTTGACTTCATTATGTAATAACACCTGCATTTTGTAATAATCTGCTGCATTTTGGAATACACAGCTTGAACGCAATATGTAATGAATTTAACCGCATTTTGTAATAAATTATTACATATTGCGGTGATTATTACAAAATATGAGAGTTTTAATGATGAAAATGTAATAATATAATGCATTATGTAATAACCAACCAAAATGGATGTCTTCAGTCACAAAAATCGTTATAACATATTAACACTGTTTATTTTATGCATTCTAGCATGAATCATACTGTCTCAAAATTCATTTTCAAAAGATACTATTAGTTCAGTAGATTAGTAGTATCTTTCATTGGTCAAGACTACATCAAATGTCACTGTATTCCATAGTTTAATAGAAACAGTTCTAGAGGGTTCATAGAGCCATAGAAACTGCACGACACTGAGTGTTATACTAACACAAATATCTGAAAACTGGTACACACAAATGTCAGGAGACACACAAACACATGTGCATACATGCACACACACACACACACACACACACACACACACACACACACACACACACACACACACACACACAGCTCTGCCATTAAGCAATCAGGATTATGCAAATGTTATACAGAAAAAGAGAAAAACAATGGTTACAAAATACGGAACAGTAATTTCTTTATTAAGTATTATCTTTAATTATGTAATTAAGTGAAAAACAACCACAGCATATAGCCTAACAGCACACTAATTTGCAGTGGATTTCTAATTTACAAACAGTAAACAGTTTTAACAGTTCAGTTTTAAATACTTACCAAATAGCCACGATAGAAATAACTTTTCCCCTCCAACATGTCCTTCACTTAAAACAGGCCGTAGCTTACATGTTAGACACACATATAACCTAACAATAATCTGGGAACTACTAAACTACATCTAAACTACCAACACTTGAAGTTGCTTTAACCAAGAACATCAACCTACAGTGCAAAACACCAGAGATAATACTATCTATTCCAAACAATGTCCTTTATTTAAAATTTACCATAGCCAGCAGACTTAAGCAGGACCCAGGCCATCATCCACTTTCTATTTTTGCTGAAAAGCTCCCTTAGTCTCATTGCAAGATCACTACCGCGTCCAGCAGTTTTGTAGAGCCTCATCATACTAATGACACTGCCATTGTTACTATCCAAGTCAAGGCTTTCAGCTAAAGATTCCCTGAGGTAGATTTGAGTGAAATCTGTGAACTGTTCCTATGAATACATTCATATGATGTTAAACAGAGTGAAGGAAAATGACATTTTCCTGTCAGAAACTTTTTAAGACCAGTATCATGTGCTAGGTTAGCTAGGGCTGTCATTGCTAACGAGCATATGGTAATTAGCATAAAGGTTTGAACTTTTATCTTTAAACTTTTCATATTTGTTGAGATGCTACTCTATAGCAAACTCTAAATGAGAGAATCTCTAAATCTAAATCCTGCTTTGCAGAAAAATAACATTTTATTCACACTCAGTATCATACCATTCAACATGTTGCCTTTCAGCTAGTAGCCAGTGTAATATTCACATAATTGGAAAGTCTTGTTTAACAGCAATATTATAACTATGAGATGGTAACCAATATCCCACAATGCATGATTGTGATTGGTATAGCACACACAGATAGAGTTTGTCAGCGTAGTCTTAGTGTGTGAAGTTCGCCTTCCTGCAAGACAGTCAACCTGCATTCCTCTGGTATATTAAATAAATACGTTGATTTATAGCACGTCCTCGTCTGGGAATTAATATACGTACATACAGTATAAAACAAGACACTTTGTCATCACAACCAGTGATAAACACTACAACTTATTCTCCCTCTTCCAAGTCAATGCAACTTTATTTATAACACACTTTTCATACACAGCGGCAATTGAAGGTGCTTTACAAAGATTAAAACATTTATAAGAACGATGATTAAATAAAGTGGTGAAGATAAAAATAAGATTTAAAATAAGTTTAAATTTTTTTTAAAGAACTTAAGTAACTAAACTTAACTAAAAGCATCCATGAACACTGTGGATTTGAGTCCTGATTCAGAAGTTTTGCGGATTAGGCTTCCTTTAAGATTGACTCCTTTAAGAGAGTCTATTTTAGAGATTTTTACTGTTCCCAAATCAAGCCAAAGATGTGTCAAACTGGTCCTGCTAGACCACAAAGGCTCAAACATCAGATATGCCAAGCTCTTGCATTGCATTATGTGTTTCGAATGTTTTTCTTACGCTTCCATTATTGTTAAATAGCTTGAAATAAGAAAATACGTTTAATGTGTCTTCGCAGGTGTTTGTGATAACTTAGGTGTGTCTAATTGTTTCGTTAGTGCACTCCACTGGAGTGTGTTGTTGCTAAATGACATCACCAGAATTGTGCCAATGAAAGTCAAGGAAGCCATTATAAGGCGAAAAAACAAGAATAAAACGGTAAGAGACATTGGCCAAGCCGTAGGCTTACCTAAATCCACTGTTTGGAACATTATTAAGAAGAAAGAGATCACTGGTGAGCTTAGTAATCGCAAAGGGACTGGTAGGCTAAGGAAGACCTCCACAGCTGATGACAGAAGGATTCTCACCATAATGAAGAAAAGTCCACAAACACTTGTCCGACAGATCAGGAACACTCTTCAGGAGGCAGGTGTGGATGTGAGAAAATGACTACTCTCCGCAGAAGACTTGAACAGAACAGAAATACAGAGGCTACACTGCAAGATGCAAACCACTGGTAAGCCAAAAAAACCAGGATGGCCAGGTTTCAGTTTGCCAAGTAGTACTTCAAAGAATAAGAAGAGTTCTGGAAAAAGGTGTTATGGACAGATGAGACAAAGATTCAGAGTGATGGCAAGAGCAAAGTATGGAGGCAAAAAGGAACTGCTCAAGATCCAAAGCATAGCATCTCATCTGTGAAACATGGTGGTGGGGGTGTTACGGCCTTGGCATGTATGGCTGCCACTGGCACTGGCTCACTCATCTTCATTGATGATGTAACTGCTGATGGTAGCAGAATGAATTCGGAATTGTATAGAAACATCTTAGCTGCTGAAGTTCAAGCAAATGCCTCAAAAGTCATTGGCCGGCGCTTTATCCTACAGCAAGACAATGATCTGAAACAAACTGCTAAAGCAACAAAAGAGTTTTTTAAAGCTAAAAAATGGAAAACTCTAAACTGGGCAAGTTAGTCAGCTGATCTGAACCCAATTGAGCATGCCTTTTATTATACTGCCTAGTTCAAGCAGTAATTGCATGCAAAGGATATGCAGCAACGTACTAAATTTGACTACTTCAATTTAGATATTATTGCTGTGTCCCAAACATTATGTGAGAATGTGCACTTTAACCACTTCCGAAGTGTTTGTTTAATATCTAAAACTGTGAAGTACAATGGTAAATCAATGTCTTTGTCCCAAACATTACGGAGGTCACTGAGTGTACATTCTGAACATATTTAATGTAATATTCATTTTGTGCATTTAGCTGTAGAATAGCTCAAAATGTCCTGCTAAAGATTTTTTTATGTTTATATATTGATTGCTCAATTCTTATATATATATATATATGAAAGAATTGAGCTGAAAA
>JAOYSI010000020.1:4256835-4269335 GCA_025775065.1 Hiodon alosoides | reverse complement strand
ATTTTGTGTTCTCTCAATACCTTCGGCTTAATAAATCTGCTTGCCATGTCATGCAGGAGCTCTTGTATGCTCTGATCCAACTTGAAGAGGACAGGTGCTTTGATTTTAGAAAAATCTAATTGAATTTGTCAGAGTATTGTGTGACATTATGGAGAAAGCATGCATATAGTTTCATTTGGGGGGTCTTTCAGCCTTTTCTGAATATGAGATGACTTCTGATTCTCACTCTTTGACTCAAAATATGAAAGAAAAGCTGGCCATTGGTGGACCAGATGGTCCAAACCTTTTCCTAAAGAAAGCCAGCGTGTAGGACAATTATTTTGTACTCTCTGCTGAGCAACATTGCAGAACTCTTGAAACTGTTTTAGGTCTTCTCTTCGTTTGGAAGTTTTCTCAAAGTAGTAGCAGATGTCAATGAGCAGTTCTTCAGGTGACACTGAGAGCTCATTAGCAGCAGTTTTGGCACAAATGTTGACCAGGTGACTTGGACAGCCAACCCTGTAAATATGAGGGGCCTGTCCTTTCACTCTTGACAATACAGAGTTGTTTTTGCCAGTCATCACATTGCAGTTGTCCCTGCTAAATCATACACAATTAGACCATTCATGGTCTTTGTCATACATGGATGATGCAATGCAGTTGAATATGTTTTCAGCTTTGGCATCATTGCACCCTGGATATCTACAAATCCAATTGTTACCTTATCCTGTGTTTCATTATAGTACTTGGCTAAAATGGCACATTCCTTCACACACAAGATATCATTGCTTTTGTCAACCAAAACACTGTATGGCCTTTTTTCTGTCCAGAAGAACTTGTAAAGATCCTTTGAACATTCTGGTTCCAGTGTCATGTTCACAATTGCTGTTGTCTTGGTTGATGTACAGGCATAGTTTTTTTGCTAAATCTGAATCTGGAAACATTTTCCTGAATAGCTTGCCTGTGTGCTTACACATCTGGAATGGCAGGTTATGCTCAACAATGAAAGATGTAAAGTACACCTCAGCTCTAGTGACCTTCTCTGTCAGACTTTGGTTTTCTGCTGAAAATATCTGTGAAATACTTGAGCAGCCTTCCCTACGCTTAGCCTCCCTAATATTTAGTGATCCCTAAATGAAATATAAGCATAAGGTGTTTCTATATTATATTGTCTCATGTAATAGGTTACATACATACTTTTGTTTTTACATTACTTTGTATGAGAAAAAAAGCATTGTTGGAGACGGTTGATACTGTCCATCGCCTCAGGAGGAGAGAAGAGGGAAGACACCGACAAGTCATCATGCATTTCACCATGAGATACCAGTGAGGTGCCTTCTGGAAACAGTCAAAAAACTCCAAAATCTGCAAAGACTTAGGGATCCACTTCAAGCAAGACTTCTGCAAAGCTGACAGGTAAGTTCACGTGGAGCAAGATGACATTAAGTCATGATAATGTATGATTAAATTTAGTTTTTAAATCCACAAACAAATGCGTAAGGAGAAAAGGATGCAGGAAATTTAACTCAAACCTCCTAAAGAGTGAACCCTTTTGTCAAGAAATTATAGCAACGATCAATGATATAAATGAAGATTTTAATTTTACAACCTATAGAGAGAGAAAAGTGGGAATATTTAAAATATAAAGTATTTCAGATCTCTATATCAACTGGCAAATTATTAAGCAGGGTTAGTAAAAAACTAAGGAAATATAAATAATTAAAGGAATAAACTGTATTTGTAATAAACCTTAGTTAAGTGAGACTAATAAACAAAGTCTTATTCTCACTTGACAATATTTACATTTCTTAATCCAAAGGAGCATACATCAGATCAATGGCGAGGTGGATAGAGGAGGGTGAAAGGAGTTTTACACATATTTCTGTAGATTGGAAAAACAGAGACAAAAGCAGAATACTGTAAAGGCACTGCTAATCGATAATCAAGAATTTACAGGCCCTAATAAGATTTCTAAAGAAATTTTCCGATTCTACAGTAAACTGTACTCTTCCTCCTATCCAGACAAAGATGCTGACGCTTTCTTTGAACACATTAAGGAATGGATTCCTACAGTGGATGAAAGTTTCAAAAGTGTGTGTGATGCAGACATCAGTATGGATGAAGTGGAAAACGCCATGAAATGCTCATCTCTAGATAAATCTCCAGGTTCAGATGGTCTAACAAGTAATTTCTATAGGAAATATCTCAAAGACCTTATTTTCCATATGTTAAAAGAAATATCTGAAACCAATACTCTCCCAACTACTATGAGGCAAGCTATCATCACTCTCAACCCCAAACCTGGTGAAGATCCAAAATTAATCGACAATCTTAGACCTATAACCCTGCTTAATAATGACTATAAAACTCATATTTACGCCAACAGATTGAAAACCGGTATCAGACAAATTAAAAGTCAGACAAACAGTCAGGTTTTATGTGAAATACAAAAAAAAAGGACGATCAATTCATAACATAATATACGACTTGTGCTTGACTTACAATTATTTAATTGAAGATGAAGGCTTTATTCTATTTTTTAAAGCATTTGATACAATTGAACACAAGTTTATGTTTCATACTTTATAATTATTTGGTTTAGGAGAAAACTTTATGAATTTAGTTATTTATAAGGATATACATATTATAAGAATAGTACAGTCTTATTACCACAAAGTACCTCTCCAAGATTTTCAATTGCTAAGGGAATTAGGCAAGGCTGTCCCATCTCTCCTTTGTTTTTTATCGCAGCAGCGAAAATGCTCTCCATCCTCATAAAAAATTTCAGATTTTGAAAAATTGACAGTGTTAGGTGTTCAGCTGGCAATTAGCAAACTGGCAGATGACACAGCCATATTCATGAAGTACAGTAACCAAATTCTGAAAATACTTAAAACCATTGATTTTTTCTTTCTTTCTAGGGCATGTGAAAAAAATGTGATTTAATACCAATTCATAACTCACCTCTGACAATAATTCATAATATCCCTGTCAAATCAACCATTAAATATCTAGGCATACATATCACAAAGGATAATAACACACTAGTTAACGTCAACATTTGGAGTAATCTAAATAAATTTAAATCTTATCTAAATTCATGGTCTCAAAGAGACATCTCCATTATTGGCCAAATTTTTCTGGAAAATGGAATGCATCTCAAGATTTATTTACCCAGCTTATTCAATGTAATTTCCCAAAAAGGCAATAAAATCTAAATACCGGGCTAACTTTAACTATATTTGGAAAAGAAAAACACACTACATTAGGAAAGGAATTATGGTTAAGGAACATGAGGAAGGAGGGCTAAAAGCCATTGATATTGACTGCATTAATAGTACTATTAACATACTAAATGTTAGATCCTTGTTTAAAAATAAGGACAGCTTATGGTTCCATATTACAAACCAAACCTTTATGAAACTTTTAGGCATCAACCTCCCTCTTAGATGTGACTATGACCTAAGAAAGCTCCCTGTTTAATTATCTGCATTTCCTCAACAGGTTTTACTATACTGGAAAATGATCTACATAATTTTAGTCCCCACACCACTCCATTGTGGAATTGTAGATATGTGGTATTTAGAAATAAATCATTTTACCAAAACTGGCTAGAGAAAGGAATTTGGTCTGTAATGCACTTATTGGAAAATACTGGAAACATTATTCCTTAGGAGGATTTTTGTTCCAAATTTAACTTAATAACAGAAAACAGTATGAAAATATTCTCAAAGCAATCCCACATTCTATAATTTGGATATCTTTTAACTTATATCAAAGTAATGTAAATCTGTCTCTTCCTAAACTTTTGGTGAATGGACATGCTCTCACTAACATAAGATTGCCTAATACCACAATCCGGAAGACCTTTGTCAATGAGTTATATCCATTTCCATCAAACATAAGTTTAATCTCACAATATTATTCCAGAAATGAAGCATGAAAAAAAAAAAAAAATGCTCCCGGAACATCACAATGGAACTACATCAAATATTTGCTTATAGAATGTATGGTAAATAGGTTAAAAAATTAAACAGAACTCAGTTTGGATTAGGTATTACCAGTGACAAGACGTTAAATTTGTTTCTAATTGCCAATTAATTCATATATCCAGAGATATTTCCCCATGGGGGTACAGGGAAATCCGTTTCTTCCGGACAGACCCTCTGGTTTCAATTATTATGGTAAGAAGAAATATCTATATTTTTTATAATAGGCTTTAATACTGAATAAAATTGAAGTTTTAGTATTGGTGTAACTCAATGCTTAAATTCAGCATCTAACTGTAAATAGTTACTTTATTGGGGTGAATACATTTTGGGGATATGGCAAATACTTTGTTATTAATATGTAATAGTTTTTTTTTTTTTATTATAAAAATATATGGAGTTGATAACTTTATTATTTATTGCAAAATATTTAATTTCAGCCTAAGAATATCTATTGTGAATTTATTAATTGTTTTAAAATTAACGTTAGTGAATCTAAGAAAGACATAAATTCATACAATTATAATGATAAATTATCACAAAACCTCACATTTGAACTATATTAGTCCACAACATTACTAGAAGAAAAAAAAAACATAGCAACAATTGCTGTATGATGATATGCCAAAGTACAATGATTTGACATAACACTTGCATGTTCTTAGGTCAAGCAGCAGCACAAAGTCGTTATCATGGCCTTCCACGCCAGCAGAACATTTTGGCAGGTCAGATGATAAGAAAAAACACTACCCAATGTGCAGAAAATACTCGGCATGACACTCACCGTTGTGGGCACATTGCCTTCTCATTCTCTGAAAGCTCTCAACATGAAGAGGGGGAAGCCTTTCCTGAGATCTGTGGGAATGGCGAATTTCCCACAAGTAACATATTTAAGCAAGAGTAAGACGACCAGACCTAATGCCGTCAACCACCCTAGATGTACTACTGCGGCAGCGCCTGTTCCTTCTCTTGCTACAGCTCCTGTTTCTTCTTGTGCACCTGACTTTGCTTCAGTCTTCACCTGACTATGTTCTCCAGCCCAGGCTTAAGGTCCAGTGCTTGCATTCACCCAAAACCAGACTGCGAATTCCCCAGCTCTGCCTCAGGAAATATACAGCAACTACCCAGCACTCAGTGGCTGTAGTCAGGAAGATTACTGGTACATCTGTATGCAGTATTATTATTATTGCATGTACCTGAATTACTATATCTACAACTACTACTATGGCAATCCCAATGAGGAAAGACTGCACGCTTTCAACAACAACAGCGAGATGAATAGGAGAGCAGAGTCTGCTCCTAAGAAAAAGAGTGCCCCACTAACACTGGGCTAGGGAGGAAATGCAAAGCTGACGCTGAATTAACAGAAATTGAGAACAACAGCCCAGGGCCTTCCGCATCTAAGAGGCAAATGACCTCCACGGATGAACTCATTTTTTCAGATCATATCCTGGATAAGCTTTTCGCCATTTGGAGTTGGCTGTCAAGATGAGCCGGCTCTCTGTGAACGACGATGACTTAATCAATTCCTCATCCGAGGAAGAAGACCTGTGAGGCGATGAGGGCTGCCTCCCAAGTGACAGCCTTTCTTCATTGTCAAGTGTTTCTACCGAAGACATACTAATGAACCCTGGCTGTTTCTTATTTACATTGATCAATTCAGATTTTTATGTGTGTTGAGTCCTGTTATGAGCCTTATCACTTTTATTAAAACAGTAGATTTTCACAATGTCTCTGAGTGGGATTTATTCAAATCCTGAAACTATAATTTGCTATAACCATTAAATATTTTTATGTGTTGAAATTCTGTGTTGACCTAAGTCTTTAGTTCTAGGAATAAATCATTTGCTTCATAGAGTCTTCTCTTAAGGGAGTGACATCACTGTCAGTAATGAGCTCATTCACACGAGCCCCTCTACACTAAGGTCATTTATGTATGCTCACACGTATTAATAAACATTTTTACTCAATTATTATTGAGGCATTAAACATAATTATTACCCACCCATAGATGATAAATACAGACAAATGTAGTGTGTGTGTGACAAATGGAGTGTGTGTGTGCTGCTCTGGCATTCCGTTTAATCTGACTAAATTGGACTGCAAGTCAGAAGGAGAACCTCCCATGTAACGTTTTATATTATTCTAGGGAGGGATGTCAATAAATTAAGGGGATACCTTATTTTATTTGAAATTACATTTAACATTTTAGTCATTTAATAGACACTCTTATCCAGAGCGACGTACAAAAGTGCTGTAGTTTAGGGGTTAAAGTCCAATAAGAAACTGAGCTACCTTGCCCTAATGACAACTTCTGTGAGAAGGCATAAAGACTAATGCTGCAGAGGAAATAACATGATATCAATAAACATACATAACTTAAAAGTCATCATAATCTAAGCATAAACATGCATAAGAAGCATGCACAACAAGCGCAGCCTAATTTAAGCATCAATAATCACAACATGTGCATCCATACGAAACCAGTTCCTAGGGGGAGGGGGGGGGGATTTTTAAGACTGTGGCGTGTTATTGCCGGAAGAGGTACGTTTTCCATTTCCTCTTGTAGACAGTGTAGACCTCAGATTGTCTGACGTTCTAAGGAATACCGTTCCAACATTTCGGTGCAAGTGATGAGAAGAATCGACTGGACGATGTCCGAATCCATAGGGGAGGGACCACTAGGCGCCTGGCAGTGAGGGATCACAATGATCTGATTGAGATTAGTGTGCTGAGGTAGCCAGGAGCTGATCCGGTAGTAGCTTGGTGAGTGAGGGTGAGGATCTTGTGGTGGATCCGAGCAGCAAAAGGGAGCCACTGGGACCACCCGAGCAGTAGCGTTTTGAACTAGAGGTCTGGTCGAGGAAGCTGGCAGGCCAGCCAGATCAGCATTGCAGTAGTCCAGGTGTGATATCACCAGTGCTTGTACCAGAAGCTGTGAAGATTGTTCAGTGAGGAAAGGACAGATCCTCCTGATGTTACTTAAGATAAATCTGCAGGATCGAATCACTGAAGTGATGGGGTCCTTGAAGGACAGGTCTTGGTCCAGGATGACTCCTAGATTCTTGACTGTGTGACTTGATGAGACTGTGGTGTCAGTGATATGACAACCCATGAGCAGAGATTACTTTGCCTAGAAATTATTTTTATAAACCCTATGTACTAAGTAGTAGCTAGCTAGTTAAGTGGTCTTAGAGGGCTGAATCGTCAATCTGGCTTGTGGTGTTTTAAAATAATTTTTGCTGAGATGTCCAGTGCCAGTGTTGCTGGGCATTGTACCCATCCACCCTTGAGTCACAATTATTGAAACAGACTAATTGGGAATATTATCAGGAAACACTTTAAATCGAGCTACATCCACTGTTCTGGGCTCACTTCTGAGGGGTGTTGTTTTCCCATAGCATTCAGTTCAAATATTTTGACAGAAGTGGCACCATTTAACCAAATATATCTTCACTTCTAAACTAATTAGGAACTAATTAGGAAATAATCTCAAAACTGTGCTGTTGAAAAACAGTACATCAGGATTGTGCATCACTGGAATTCCCTTCCCAGCAGAGCGCATGAAACAATACAATGCACTTTGTCCAGGGGCTTAAATTTAGTCGAAGCTGTTCGAAACAGAGCTCTGGTAAAGATTTTAAAAATCTTTCCCTCACTTTGCTCCTAGGCGTGGCCAATGAACAAGCTACAAAATTTGACTTTCAAAGCCATTAGCTATGATCTTAAAAAAAAGGATACGGAGGTATAAAAGATGCAGTTTTACCTCAACAAAGTGTAAATTTCATTCTTGTATGGTACTAAACTATGTGCTCTTCTGCCATGTTAACAACATTTTTTTTAAATCAAATATTTGGTAAGTTTTTACTGTTATTTAAAAAATGAAGTATCTAACTTAACATTAATAATAAACTTAACATTTATTGAGATTGGCTTGGGCTCGAGGAGGCTTCAACGGCTACTGCACATTTCATTATGACAGAACACAACTATTTATTTAACAACATATTGCAACTATTTACAAACGCAAATGCAAATAGCTTTTCTACTTATTTTGCAACCTTTCATTGTACTGTGCAGCAGCTTGTTTGGCAGATTTGAGCATTTTTTGCTGGAAGTCTCAAACTCCAAGCAAATAAATTTGTAAATTTTGCAAGACATCAGATTCACAAGAGTTTTGTGAGACAGCTGACTTCTGAATTCCGTCTTAATGTGACGCACAATGCTGAATGTAATTTGAATTCGGCAGCACCAAAAGCAGCTTCATCAACTGGCAGAGCTATTTGAATCTCAACTGCCCTGTGCTCACAGATTTTACTTTGGACAGCTTCCCCCAGAATTCATCAACTGGCAAACATTTGTAGTTTGGCATCAGTCCTTCAAGGTTAGTTGACACATAATCCAGGACATCCAAGTGGAGCTGTTCTCTGGCATCTGGCGTGACACATTTGGAAATCTCTCTGCCAAAATCAAAATCTGCTCTGGATTCACCTCATCTTGGTTCTCCATATTGACCACTGACAGATTCTTCAAGATTTGGTCTCTCATTAGGAACTCCAAGATTTTTTTAAAGCTCCTAACATAGAATGCTCTAGCATCTTTAAAGAACTGCTTTGTCTTGTAAGAGGGCATCCCTTGTCCCTCCTCACTTAGCAACTGCCTACTTGCCAGGTACCCAATGAAAAGCTCATCTTCTGGGAGGTGAATTTCAGTGCTGTTTACATCTATCTCCTGAATGTTGTGTTCTCTCAATACCTTCGGCTTAATAAATCTGCTTGCCATGTCATGCAGGAGCTCTTGTACGCTCTGATCCAACTTAAAGAGGACAGGTGCTTTGTTTTGAAAAATCTAATTGAATTTGTCAAAGTATTGTGTGACATTATGGAGAAAGCATGCATATAGTTTCATTTGGGGGGTCTTTCAGCATTTTCTGAATATGAGATGACTTCAGATTCTCACTCTTTGACTCAAAATATGAAAAAAAAAAAGCTGGCCATTGGTGGACCAGATGGTCTAAACCTTTTCCTAAAGAAAGCCAGCGTGTAGGACAATTCTTTTGTACTCTCTGCTAGGCAACACTGCAAAACTCTTGAAACTGTTTTAGGTCTTCTCTTCGTTTGGAACTTTTCTCAAAGTAGTAGTAGATATCAATGAGCAGTTCTTCAGGTGACATTGAGAGCTCCTTAGCAGCAGTTTTGGCACAAATGTTGACCAGGTGACTTGGACAGCCAATACTGTAAATATGAGGGGCCTGTGCTTTCACTCTTGACAATACAGAGTTGTTTTTGCACATCACATTTTGCAGTTGAATATGTTTTCAGCTTTGGCATCATTGCACACCGGCATGTCTACAAATCCAACTGTTACCTTATCCTGTGTTTCATTATAGTAGTTGGCTAAAATGGCATATTCCTTCTCACACATGCCTTATTTCGGTGCAGATGAACTTGTACAGATCCTCTGAATATTCAGGTTCCAGTGTCATGTTCACAATTGCTGTGGTCTTGGTTGATGAGCAGGCATAGTTTTTTGCTAAATCTGAATATGGAAACATTTTCCTGAATAGCTTGCCTGTGTGCTTACACATCTGGAATGACAGGTTATGCTCAACAATGAAAGATATAAAGCACACCTCAGCTCTAGTGACCTTCTTGTTAGACTTTTCTGCTGAAAATAACTGAGTAGCCTTTCCTGCACTTAGCCTCCCTGATATATGTAGTGGTCCTTAAAATAAATATGAGAATAAGGTGTTTCCTTATTATATTGTCTCATGTAACTGGTTACATAAATACTTTGTTTTTGTGATTTCACCTAATCTAAGTCTGGTATATGCGGAAATTTTTCATTAAAATATGTACTTACACTGTTTCGTATTAAATTCTATGAATGACTCACGGAGTAATTTTTTTTTTTTTTTCTCAATAACTACTTTACACATG
Source organism: Hiodon alosoides (assembly GCA_025775065.1). NCBI lineage: Eukaryota > Metazoa > Chordata > Actinopteri > Hiodontiformes > Hiodontidae > Hiodon > Hiodon alosoides. The sequence continues at coordinate 4,259,428 of JAOYSI010000020.1, read as the reverse complement.
GCTACAGGGAGTTTGGCCTCATCCACATCAATACAGTAGCTCCTTATAGCAGCTAGTTGAAACAACGTTTATGCTAATAGACGAATGACACCTATTAAACTCACCTCAACATGTCTTTTACCCACCATTGGGCAATTGAGAAATCCCTGCTGCAAATAGCGCAGCGAGCTACACTGTCGTTGTTTTTTTACCCCTATTATGCATGGGTACACTTTAGTGTAGTCTGGGGTGAAGTGCGTTTTGTACTTCTTTTTTTTATTTCGACATCCTGCCATGGCGCAGCAGACACTAAACTGAACCGAATTGATAGATGAACTGGAGAGAGAGAGAGAGAGAGAGAGGTCGACGGTAAAGCTCGCCTACCGAGAAAACTGATAGGTTAATTAGCAAAAGAGAGACCAATCAGGACGCGCGCATTGTCCCTCTCTAACCATGTCTGTCACTTGCTCTCTCGGTTTCTCCACAGCCCGTCTACCATTAGAAATGACAGTTGAACACTCTCTCTCTCGCTCTCAAAAAAAAAAAAAACTCATCGATTTCTGAGATATTGTATGTAATTCGGGGACGTCAGGGAGCCGCTATTATATTGCGGAAGACTCCCGGAACTTCCGGGAGAGTTGGGATGTCTGTAATTAATCAATATTAATTGTGAAATATATATTTGCAGAAACGATTTGCACACCGTTCTTAAAAGGAAGCTTTGGACAAGAGAAAAATAAGAATGTATACAATTACAATCTTATAGGATTTTAATATTTATCCAAACTTTATATAGCTGTAGTATATTGCAGCAGCCCATTCGCGCATAATATCCCAGGTATTTAAAGAAGTTTACAAAATCACATTACTAATAGTTTCTGTTTACGTGAATCAATCTTAATTTAGCTTAAAGTGAATACATGTTAGTAACATCAAATGGCGATTTACACCCAGTATCAGGTTTGTTTGCGATACGTTTTTCATCATTTAGAAGCGAAGATAGTTTCAAAATTTCCCCAGACTATGAAATGTCGCGGGATTTAGAAACCGCTACATAAACATGAATCTTTTGACATTACGACACGTTTGTGCGACATTAAGATTAAGTTTCCGGCAGGCCGAAGATATAAATGGTCTGACGTTAAAAACAAGGGAAGGCAGCAGTTAGTTACATTTGTTTTTCACAATTTAAAAAAAATAATTAAAACATGTTTGCTGTTGCGAAACAAGAATCTTAGAGTAAAATGGTATGTATAAATTGCTATAGAGTATCTTACTGTTATGTTCAAATCATAAGAGATTTAGACTTGCTGTCCTGCTTTAAAAGTATCGATGAAGCACACCATCTTTGGTGTGCAAAACTTTAATTGTGACTAATTATTTGCGGTGCTTGTATTGATGAATACTTGTCCTTGCCCGCTGTCTTGCTAGTACAACACACTTATTTTAATGTCGTCAGAGTGGCTTAAGCAATCATTTAATTTGTTATAACTAGACGTCAGTCATGTTGGTCAAAGCGTGACAGTTAACTTTTTTTACTTTATGTTACGGCTTGACACCTACTGACTGATGGCCTAAATAGGCGCAACATAATGGTGTTATTTGCCATGTATTCCGAACCCGTTGTGAGATCAACGCCTCTGAAAAGGCACTCAATAAATTTTCTAAACGCGTTTTATTGCCTATTTACATATTTGATTATTTTTTTTACACATTACGATTACAAATGGGACATTTAGGAATTGCATTCCCAATATTTTGAAGTGGTCTTATTCTGAAATTAGGGGCCATTTGCTTATTATCTGCAAATGACAGACCGTCACTGTGATAACTACATTCTTTTGTGTATGTAGATTCTGTCAGTTTAATCTAAGAGCATTGCGTTTTTTCTGCTTTCCAGGCCAGTACTATGATGGCCTTGGGCCTGACAATAGCAGCTGCGGGATTTGCAGGTTGGTAATTTGAAATGTTATAATATAACTAAACCTATATTTTGTTTAATATAAGTCTGCAGAAGCTATTTAAATGAGAAAACATTTGTAATTTGGTTTGTCATTCTTGGTTTAGGTCGCTATGCTGTAAATGCCATGAAACACATGGAACCTCAAGTGAAGCAAGCTCTTCAGAGTTTTCCCAAATCTGTAAGACTATTCTTATTGATATCCTTTTCATTAATTAAGATCTGTTTGAAATTATATAAATATCGGATACCATTTCAGCAACATTGAACAAAAAAAGTTTTTAACACACACATATATACAGTGCCTTGTAGATGGGTGCCATTGCTAGATGGGTGTACCTAATAAGTCCATCACACACACACACACATTGCCTAAGAAGTACTGTGTGTGTGTATCTACATATAAACACACACACACAGCGGGTGAAATAAGTATTAACACGTCACCATTTTTAAATATATTTCCAAAGGTGCTATTGAGATGAAATTTTCACCAGATGTTGGTAACAACCCAAGTAATCCTTACACACAAAGAAACCAAAACAAATGAGCAAATTAAGTTATGTGTAATAATGTTAAATGACACAGGGAAAAAGTATTGAACACATGAAGAAAGGGAGGTGCAAAAAGGCATGGAAAGCCAAGACAACAGCT
>JAOYSI010000020.1:4213629-4229419 GCA_025775065.1 Hiodon alosoides | reverse complement strand
GTCTGTATGGGAACACACAAGAGCGGACGCGGGTTGGTCAGTGTCGGAGTGACTGGGTTTGTGCGTGTTCGATCTGCCAATGTAAGTTTTTCAGTGGATGTGTTTGTGTGTGATTATGTAAGTAAGACTGAGTCTGTATGGGAACACACAAGAGCGGACGCGGGTTGGTCAGTGTCGGAGTGACTGGGTTTGTGCGTGTTCGATCTGCGAATGTAAGTTTTTCAGTGGATGTGTTTGTGTGTGATTATGTAAGTAAGACTGAGTCTGTATGGGAACACACAAGAGTGGACGCGGGTTGGTCAGTGTCGGAGTGACTGGGTTTGTGCGTGTTCGATCTGCGATTGTAAGTTTTTCAGTGGATGTGTTTGTGTGTGTGTACACACCTTGATCTTGAGGGACTTCTTGAGCTCCTTGATAACGGTCTCCCTGTCCTCCAGTTTGAGCCCCAGACCCTCAGCATCTGTGATCTCCGCTCGCAGTGCGGCCGCCCTCAGCTCCACAGGGGGCGGGGTCTGTGCGACACGGACAGGCGGGAGGTGAGGCAATACGCCTGCCCTATGCTCTACTTTACTCCAAACTGCTCATTCTGTATAAACTGCTTGGTCCACAACCGTTTCAGGCCAATTGTTGCAGTTTGTCCCAGGCAAGCTCTCACCTGCTTCTAGATGATAAACAGGTGAGATTTCCTCACTGTGCTTACCCTGTTCTGGGGCTTCTCAGCGTCGTACTCGCCCTCCTGCATGGCGGTGGCCATCTTGTTCATGGTAGCGATGACCACGTTGCAGGACTGGCGCAGGCACTCGTATGGGTTGACCCCCTGGGAGCCGTAGATCTGGGGGTTGAAGGGGTGGCAGAGAAGCAGACACGGCTTTTCATCTGGGAGTCGGCAGCTATTAAAGGGCGGCTACGGCAGCAGGAAAGGTTTGTGTGAGGAAAGGCAGAGTGTCCTGGGTCTACCTGTTCTCCGGCCTTGAAGGCCACGTCCTCCAGCTTGAGGGCGGACAGGCCCTCCTGTTCTCCCAGCGGTGCAATCATCTGAGCACCAGCAGCTGCCACCTCCTGCAGCACGGCTACCACCCAGGTCAAGTGCTTCCTGCAGTCCATCAGGATTTCCGCCACCTGGAATAAGCCAGTGGCCAGTCAGTCAAACCGGCTAATTCCTACTCGGATATACGCCCACCTTGACCAGCCAGGTCCAAAAATGACATAACCTTTAGTTTATTAACATAACTGTTTTCCCACGAAACGTAAATATATTACTAACGGGTCACTAATGGGTTATTCCCCTTAATGAAGCCTGAGATGGTATGCAATTTTCAACGTCTCTGAGCTACCGGGACAGCCTCTACTTAGACAGGGCTTGGCCCTGCGACTGGGACCTGTTGCAGACAAACAGCTGTTCTGACCGGCGTAAGCTCTCTGTTCTCTAGCATACACAGCAGGCTAGCACCCTCACCTGACATGGCGTGTAGAGGAGACACTCTCTGCCTGACCGAAAAGAAGGTGGACAGAAAGCTTCCAGTCGAACTGACTGGTCAACACGGAATGATTAAACAGTCTTTTTTTTTTAGAAGGCCACAGGCCACCTCGTAGGTGCACAGAGCCCAGTATTCCAGTCGATCCTGGGGTAAAAAAGGACCCTGGCAGCAACCACCCTCGGTCAGAAAAACCTGGAGGACAAAGGTCATACCTGGGGCTGCTCTTTAGGGTGCCACTGTAAAGGCCTGGATAGACTCCCTTCCCTTTTGGGCCTCAAAAAGGTCATCCACTGTGGAGTCAAAGGTGTGGCCCAGGACGATGAGGGCCGACTGCCTGACTCGTGAGCCACGTTCTCGCCCGTCACCGGTTAAATGAGCTTAGTTGGCTTAGGCTGGTGTTTGTTCACCAGCTGAAGCTCTCCAAACGGATCGAATCCAAGTACAGAACGGTGCACAACAGATGGGCCGGGAAAGCGCAGGCGGAGACCTTCTTAACCCAGGTTCTCAGTTACCCGACGCAGCTAGTTAGGTCTATTAGACAGTGTCCATAGAAAGGACAGGTCTGTAGGTAATGCTAGCACCAGGTCAGCTGAAAGGGGGAAAGGCCCAACTTATCCACCTCATTATAAATAGTGTGTAGCTGGATTTGGACGACAAGGTGCACCATTTACATCAGCAAAACAAAGCTCTGAAAGCAGTTGAATCAACCACAGAAAACCAAGGTGAAATTCGATTACTAGACCCTGGGAGGGATAACCACGCAAGTTGCAGCTGTCACACTGACAGAAAAGCAGGCAGGAACAGTACTAGTTTTGTTTCTTGAGAAGAGGTCATCGTTTTGAAGAGCAGATCGCCTAAAGGTCTGAGTTGAGAACAGCGTCAGAACATTCCGAACCCGGAAAACTGCAGGTTAAACGAGCAAGCTTTGCTCCCGGCAAGCTACTCCTGGGGGCGGAGCTTTGCTGCTCACCTGCTGGCCAAACGTAAGGGCGGCAGGAATCCCCGGGACATCTGTGCCAGGCATCCTGCGGCGGATCTTCTTGCAGAACTGGCGGATGTCACTGCAGGACGTCTCCAGGTCCTTCAGCAGGACGGCTAGGTCTGTGGCCTCCTGGCCCACGTGCAGGAAGCAGCGCAGGCGGCCCACCTCCACCGCCATGCAGTCCAAAGCACTCTGGGTAAACTAAAAAGGGGGCAGATGGGAACCGTGAACCAGGCACTAATTCATCTAAATAAACTAAATTTAAGCAAAACCTGCTCCAGTTTAATATGAGAACACACACAAACAAACGTCCAATTTACCGATGGAAACACAGACATTCAAGGCGAATAAGCATGTAACAATCTAAAGCTGGGACCAAATCAAAACTTTGGCAACCTGCTAAAAGCATTTTTTTTTAAATATAAAAATACTACTTCTGCTCATAAGAAAAGAAAACCCAAAAAGCTATTAAAGTATGATTTGCGTGTTGCAAAAAAAACGGATTAGGTCCCAGCCTAAATGTGCAAACCATGGGGCGAAATATAAGTTGAAATCGCAGTGAGAACGGGGGGGGGTCAGTACCCTGATGTGGTCTGCCAGCTGCATGGTGCAGTCCTCCATCTGCTCTGCCAGGTGGATGCTGTACAGGTGCTGTCGGGGCAACGTGACACATCAATAAACACGCACCAACGACCATGTAGGCCTCACAACTCCAGACCAGACACTGGCCAGTCAACAGAGGAGCACGGTCGCCTACGCTGTGTTAATCACGGCAATCTCTTAAAAAAAAAAAAAAAAAAGACAGGAAGGCAATACCGATGAAAAAATGCTGTTTGAACTATTTTTTTCTCCTCCACATTTTAATCACATAGCAAAAGGTCCAACGCGGCAGTCTTCATGAATTGCCCCCTGAAGTTCTACGCAAGCTAAGTACAGAGGGAAATGATGAGAGGTTCATCCAGAAATTACCAAACATCTCACCATGGACCATGTAGGCCACATGGCGCAATCTAGTCACAAGTATTATTGTGCTGGACCGGGGGAGAGAAGGCGTCGGTTGACCCAGGTAGCCATGCCAATTATCAGTAATTCCCCTCCTATGAAGATGACCCGCAGATCTGCACTCCTCCTGCAGTCCTGAGGGACTCAAACAATGGGGAACTGTTTCCCAGTGTACATGTCATATCAGAGTGACCTACCATCAAGTCATTATGTCATATCAGAAAGTGCAGCAGTCTAACTTTTGCATTTTGGTGGAGTGTGCTCAGAGTCCAAGCAGTGCGCCCCCTGTGCCCCCCCGAGTGTCTACTGCACGTTTAGTTCTCGGTACTATCCGTACAACATCCACACGCTACATTAAAAGTTCATTGCAAATATATACGGTTGGTATTCAGTGCCACATGGTGCTCAATAGGCTTGCCGGAAGTCTGAGGGGTTATAATGGGTGTTATGGCAGCGCATGTTCAGCAAAGTACCTGGTAGTACTTGATGGCCTTGGTGAGAGGCTCCACGTGCACGGTCTCGTCTAGCTGGTCTTTATGCAGCAGGTCGATGACAAAGTCTAGGGAGCGCTCATGCACGCTCATCTCAGGGTACAACATGCCCATCTTCTTATACACCTCCACACTGCACTGGTTCAGAGCTCTGGGACAAACACACACACACAGTTATAGAACCTGGAGCTACACAACACACACACAGTTATAGAACCTGGAGCTACACAACACACACATACACAGTTATAGCACCTGGAGCTACACAACACACGCATACACAGTTATAGCACCTGGAGCTACACAACACACGCATACACAGTTATAGCGGTTAGCCACACACGCTCTCTCTCTCTCACACACACACACACATACACAGTTATAGCACCTGGAGCTACACAACACACACATAAACAGTTATAGCACCTGGAGCTACACAACACACACATACACAGTTATAGCACCTGGAGCTACACAACACACACATACACAGTTACAGCGGTTAGCCACACACGCTCTCTCTCTCTCACACACACTCACATACACACACACACACACTTATGTATGCTTATGGACAACACACAAACAGAATGCTGCATAGCCCAACACGTCTGAGGGAGATTCTACTCTAGTTTTCCGACGCTATCCTGCAGTGAAAACCATCCAGCCAGCAGCAAAACGAGCCGGACGTGTGACAGAAGAAAAAAAACCTCACGCAAACAGGCACAGGCAAAACTTTAAAGAAAGATGTAGGATGATATTTCGGCTTTGTTCTGCAGTTTGACATTTCTCCTCCTATGGCTTAAAACATACAAACACTGCCCCCTGTTGGTCAGATTAAATCTGCTCAGCAGAGCCACGGGTGGGAACAGAAGGGTAGGAGGAGTATAGATAAGTCGTATTTTGGGGGTCTGGAAAGGGTCAGTATGAGGGGAAGTAAGGGGGACCCCAGATCCACATGCCAGGCCGCTCCGGGTGTCCCGGACAGAAGGCAGGAAGGGGGTACATACTGCTCGTATTTGTGCAGCGTGGCCTGCAGCAGGCTGAGGGAGTAGACCAGGCCGGCGGCGAAGCTGAGCTGTTCCCCCACAGCCCCACGCATCCCGGTGCGCTCCACACAACTGTCATTCAGGTCAAACTTCTCCTGCGCCTGCTTGCTGATCAGCTCCGCCTGCAGGGGGCGCACAGACACACACACAGAGCTTAGCTAACATCAGCTAAAGGGTGCTGGACGGCTATCACAGTAAACCACCGTAAATAACCACGCAAAAAAAAAAAAACAAAAAAAAAACAACCGCCTTTGCCTGCCTCTGAGAAAGGGGTCCTGTCATAGATGTAGAGTTGATGGATCAGACTCATTGTTACATCTGACGCGTTTTCAAATCTTACACGGCGTCCCGCAAGGACCCACCTGTAGGGTACCCAACAGTGTAGTAACAGTGGAATATATTTGAAACCAAATGTCAGATTCAAGTATACCTTAACTGAGCCATTCCTGTCTGCGTGCGCTGCCTAGTGGTTCATCGGTGAAACTGAATACTCCACCCACGGGTACCATCAGCGCGAACAGTGAAATACACCAGCATACCCAGCGTGAGCCTCTCTGTCCCTGTGCGACCGGGCGCTCTGCATTCGCACCTTGCAGATGAGTCGAGGGATGAGAAGTAGCACCAGGATACAGTCGTGGTCGCCTCCGTGACGCAGGAAGGAGTCTGGCATGAAGGAGGTGAGCAGGGACACCTGTCTGTTGGCCTGGGTCACCTCCATCTTCCTCAGCTCCATCTCGATGGCCTGCAGACGGCACACAAAGGGTACCGCTCACAGCCTGTACAAGCGCTGTTCTCAGTTTAACGGTGGGGGGTCATTAAATAAACACTTCAAGAAGCACCTATCCAAAAAATAAATGAAACCACTGCACAACATTTTCAATAAGCGGCACCATCTTTCTCAAGGGAGCTTATGTTGGAGTGAAAAATAGAGGAGGTGTTTGTAGATGTTTGACAGCACGACAAACTAATAGTTTATATTAAAATCCATATCCATATCCATATATCAATCTCATGCTTCTCTCCCAATCTTCATCTATACATCTTTAAACTTTATCTTTAAGTCCACTATCCAATACCGCTGGGAGTTTTACTACAAATTATGTTTAATTAAAAATATTTAATCTTTATTTAGCATGTTATTGTTAAATGTTAAATTTATTTTGATTGTCTTTGATAGTTCTGAATTTAGGCGTTTTTCCAGTTTCAATATCGTTAAACACAACTGACAAATGGTTATTGTAGCATAAAAGATTAATTGTATAATTTAACAGCTTATCGTGCCTTCACATTTTATACATGCCATGTGCTTTAAGTCTGTGAATACATGCAATGGGCCGATTCATCAGGTCGATGCCAGATATGCACATGGTCATTGTAATCACTTGGAAAACTAAAGTAGACAGGACCAGTATAGGCCTTCTAATGGAAGCGAGCTGAATAACTTTTCCTTCGGAAGAATTTTTTTCAAGAAGCATAAAATTAAGCGCAAGCGTCAATTAAACGGATATAAAATAATATACAAGTAGTACAGAGATTTTAAAGCGCCTCCCATACTTGAGATGGAGGCCAGTCGACTGAGTTGGCCATTTGTTGGCTTGGTAGCGTCTCTGTAACCACCCAGGGCCAGGCTATAGAGCCGAGCCCTCTAAAGGGGTTGGGGATAGGCTCACCTTGGCGTAGGCCTTGGTTTCTGCAAACTTGATCTTAAAGTCGAACATCTCGGTGGGTGCCTGCTGCCGCTGCTCAGCTGTAGCCTCCTGCTGGCTCATCAGGTCCCTGTTCACCTCCTGTGGAGAGGACGGGAGAAAGACCCACACTCAGACCCTGTACACCAGTATTACCAGACCCGGTCATGCAGGGGCTGGTGAACACATCCAGCGCCGCTAGGTGGCAGCAAACGTTAAACGCCGGTGTGACGATTTTCTTCATCGCAGCTGTGACCGGGAAAAGCCGAGCGGTAAGGGCTCCGGGACTCACCTGCAGGTGACCGGGAAAAGCCGAGCGGTATGGGCTCCGGGACTCACCTGCAGGTGACCGGGAAAAGCCGAGCGGTAAGGGCTCCGGGACTCACCTGACTGGGAAAAGCCGAGCGGTAAGGGCTCCGGGACTCACCTGCAGGTGACCGGGAAAAGCCGAGCGGTAAGGGCTCCGGGACTCACCTGCAGGTGACCGGGAAAAGCCGAGCGGTAAGGGCTCCGGGACTCACCTGCAGGTGCGCGGTCAGCTCCCGGTACTTGTTGATGGTCTGCTGGTAGTCGGCCACCGTCTCCTGGGCGGCCTCCACCCTCTTCTCAGCCTCGCGCACCTTGGCCCCGCCCAGGTCAAGCTGCTCCCTCAGCTCCAGCTCCGTCTCCCGGGCGTTCTCCTGCAGCTCGTCGTTCATCTCGTTGATGGCCTCCTACCAGGGCGTGCAGAGACAGGGTCAGCCACCAGGGGGCGGACTGGTCAAGGGCCGCAGGGCTGCCGTGAGCACCAAAGCCACAGCTAGGACTAAGTGTCAGTGTCCGGAATAAAAAACGGTCAATCTAAACCGATTCAGACCCAGTTGACGATTAGCATTTGCTGCTTATTCCAGCGGATAAGATAATATCTTGTTATATCTTAGTTATTTTTAAATAAGCGAGAGAGCAAACAGTTTTAAGTACTACTTTTATTTAGTATTCCCGTCTAGGCCAATAAACCTAAAAACCCAAGTGTAATAAATCCAGAAATAATTAGCAAAAAATGTTATATTTCACACCACAATCAAACGCTGATTGTGGCCCATGTCACAACATTTGGCTCTGAAAGCATGATCTGGCCACCGGGGGGCATTCTAATCCAATCACTGTTTCACACAGATATGGGTTGAGTGGGTCACGGAGCGGTCATACCGTGGTCACTCACCAGGTCGCTGACCGTCTCTCGGAGCTCCCGCACTTTCTCCTCCAGGTCCAGGTTCCTCTCCGTCAGGGTCTCCACCATCTCCTCCGCCCCTAGAGCAGCATCCACCTGGGAGAGTGACAGTGCGCTGACCGTCAGCGACCATGTGGTGAAGGCCATGCACTGACCACAATCATTATTCTTTGATATATAGCATATAGGTTTACGAGCTTCACTCGTACCGTTTTCCTGTTCTCAAAGAGGAGACGCAATAAAAAAACAAGATAATATGGATCTTAACTGATAAAACCTCATGAGACAGAACACCTGGCAGAGAATGAAATGTGTTCTCCACCACTTTAGAGGTCAACGGAAAACGTCAGCAGACTCAGACAAAGTTCACCCTCTGGGGCCAAGGGGACCATGCTAATGCTAATGCTAATGGTTCAAGCTTCACATTATGAACACACACCAGGGGAGTGTTCTCCTAGACCCTGGAGTCTGAGGGAGACCGACCTGCTCCTTGAGCTCGTCGATGGTCTTCTCGGCCTGCTTGACCTCTTCCAGGAGCTTCTCCCTCTGCTGCCGCAGGGTCTCCAGCTCGGTGTTTTTCTTCTCCATCTGCTTCTGCAGCTTCACGTGTTCCTGCTTCTCTGATGACGACAGGTCCCGCATCCTGGAGCGGAAGGGCCAGGTTCTCAGCTCCGAACACACGCATACGCCGCTTTGTCTCAGGTCCTCCGCCGAGACCACCGTCTTTACCCTCACCTCACCCGATTACCATGGAGACAGGCCCCAGGATTCCCTTCACTTCTGCAATACCCAGTGCACGCCTGACTAACAGCAGAAAGCAGGCAAAAGACCTTCACTGACCTGACCAAGGCCTCCTTCAGCCGGCCGTTCTGCTCCTCCAGCTGTTTCACATGGTAGCTGGAGGCAGCTCCATCAGAACCTGTTGGAAGGATACGCCAAGATTCAGGCAGGGTTAGAGCAGTGTTTCCCCTGGATCCTGTACCTGGGTCAACAGGTTCCTTCCTGATATTGCACGGACAACCAGCCGTAAGATCTAAAGAACAATGCTGTCGACTCCAACTTCTCTCACAGAAAGACATTTCTGGGCATTTTGACCATGCTAGAAGAAAATGTGGGAAAATACAAGATCACATGGAACAACCGTATGGGAAACAGTCAGCTAAACAAATGGACAGCTCTGATTAAATAGGCCATCAGCTTTTATCCCTGACTGTCTCAGTAGTCCAAAGTCAATGACGATGATAGACCCATACACACCAAAATCAATGCTGTGAACTTCACGGGCAAGCCAAGCCACACAAAACTTGAAATGCACTGCGGCACGTTGAGTTGGCGGTGTGAAAAATAAGTCGATTTAAAGTTTTGGTCGAGGGACCATGCTAATGAGCCTTTACTTAAATCCACACCACATACACTTATTCTCCGTCCATTGGTCCCCTATTACAGCTCACATCCTCATCAAGACTTCAGTCCTGGCATATCCGACCAATCGCCACGCTGCTTCGTGTACCCTGTTTCCATGTACACACCTGCCCTTGCACGTCAATCTTCCATAGACGGCCAATCATTTGTTCCCGCCCCCGTTAGAGATCCAGCAAGGAGGGCCCAAGCTTTCACAACAATCCCCAGGCGCCTGAAGACTTTACTCTTCATCATTGCCTGTCTCTACCAGGAGGGGCTTCTAAAATATGGCTTCAAGTGATATTGGGATTTACTGTGAGGAACTGTGAGGAATGTGTATACTTTTCTTAATTGAATACTTTTTCCTAACTGAATTGAGGATGTCAACTTGCTTTAATTTCGCAATATCATCTGCCTGTTCCACTTGTAAGTTGCCCTGGGCAAGGATCTCAGCTAATTGACTAAGAAGAAACAACAACATCCTCCAGCCTATAATCAAAAACTGAATGAATAAAGCTCGCTCACCTTTCTCCTCAATCTCGTGTTTGAGGATCTCCAGGTCCATGGTGAGCTCTTCCACCTTCTCCTTGAGCGAGTCGACCTCTTGCTGCAGCGACTCCGCTCGTTCCTCTGCCATCTCCTTGTCCAGCGTAGCCATCTCAATGGCATCCGCCGTGTCCGCCATCTCCTCCATGTAGCGGTCCTTGGCTTCGAGTGCCTCCTTCGCCTCCTGCGGGGGGCGCCAGAGGGCAAACCAAGAAGCACAAAGCACTCAGAAAAGCAGTGATACTCCCAGGGAAGTGCCTCTGGTAATGCACAAAGCTAGAGGGGAAGACACCAAGCTATGGGGCTTATTTTAAGTTCTTAAAACTGTTTAAAACTGACAGTGTGTACAGAGAGCAGCAGTGAATGACAGTGAGATGACAGTGAGTGAATGGCAGTGAGACGACAGTGAGACGGCAGTGTGTACAGAGAGCAGCAGTGAATGACAGTGAGATGGCAGTGAGTGAATGGCAGTGAGACGGCAGTGTGTACAGAGAGCAGCAGTGAAATGACAGTGAAATGACAGTGATACGGCAGTGAGACGACAGTGAGACGACAGTGAGTGAATGGCAGTGAGACGACAGTGAGTGAATGGCAGTGAGACGGCAGTGAGTGAATGGCAGTGAGACGGCAGTGAGACGACAGTGAGTGAATGGCAGTGAGACGGCAGTGAGACGACAGCGAATGGCAGTGAGACGGCAGTGAGTGAATGGCAGTGAGACGGCAGTGAGTGAATGACAGTGAAATGACAGTGAGACGGCAGTGTGTACAGAGAGCAGCAAGGAATGACAGTGAAATGACAGTGAGATGACAGTGAGTGAATGGCAGTGAGACGGCAGTGAAACGGCAGTGAGACGGCAGTGAGTGAATGGCAGTGAGACGGCAGTGAATGACAGTGAGACGGCAGTGAGACGACAGTGAGACGACAGTGATTGACATCTCTACCTTCTTGGCCTCCTTGAGCTGCTTCTGCAGCTCAGCCTGCTGCTCCTGCATCTTGCTCTTCCACTCCTGCAGCTGCTCCAGCTGGATCTTGTGCTTTTCCAGCTCCTTCAGCTTGGCCTTGTCCTCACTGCGCTTCATACGCAGTGTCTCCAGCTTCTCCTCCAGGTCCTTCAGCTGGCCGCGCAGGGCCTCCTCCTCCTGGGGGACCAAGTGAGGGAGAAGAACAGAGGGAGGCATTTGGGTTGATGGAGGGCAAACAGACAGCCAGACACTTGCCTTTCAGTCCAACTCGGGCACAAGCTTAAAGCATGCTGTAGGTGCACCTTATCCACAAAGAGGCCGCAAAGCACATTTTCCTGCCCTAAAAACAGTGGGCTTTTTGGCATCCCGAAACACCTCGTACCCGGCCTTGCTTTTCACTGTTGATCTCTGTGTTTTTAGCTTTCATGGGATAAGATGCAGCTAAGAGGCGGCGCTCCAGGCCCAGAGAGGTTGAACCCAATGACACCTTATTAGCTCCACCAGGCTTACAGGTTGTCTTTAACCAAGAGGAGGATGCTTCCAGGTTAATCTCACTTGGGGAAATAAGCGAGTCAACAGCAATTAACAGGCGACTCAAGCCAAACTGATAACAGAGGCATCCCTTCTAACCCCTCCCTCCAGCCGTGATTCGCCCGCCCACCCATAACCGCTTGCCACACGCGTTGCTCGAGCCGTTAATCTGAAGCAGCACCACATTGCACACATTTACCATTACCTGCTTTATCATGACATTCTCCTCCTAGAAAAGACAAAGAAATGGATGAAACGGTAACTGTGCTACCCCAGACAGACAGGTGGATATGAAGAAATGACAGCCTCTCCTTGTAGTCAAAACAATGGGCCAACCCATCGCTCTGATTAAAATAAAATAAAAAAACCATTGGCTGGAAATCACAATTATGGCACTCGCCTCAGGGATAAATCTTCAGCTTAAATTAAGAGGTCATGTTTCCATGATGGTGCGGGCCTGACCTTGCTGGGGGTGGGTGGGGGCAGGGCTCCAGGCGACACCAGGCTGCCGCCGGGCGTGGGGATGACGGGCGCTGCCAGCGGGGTCTGGGCGGGCGTGCTGGGCTCGCTGCTGCTCATTTCGCCTGCCGAGGCAGAGGCTGACCCAGAGGGCCCCGCCTTGGAAGCCGGGGTGCCAGCGGGGCGGGTCGGCTGGAGGGGAAAGAGAAGGCCGTCACCGGAATCAGCCACCACCAACACTTTGGGAAAAGGAAACATGGATTTCAACGCTGTGAAATAAATGGAAAACTTTTACCTGTGACTCGTGCGCCGTTACCATTATAACACGCGTAACACTAAATAAGAATTACAATAACAAGCACGTCGCCCTCCAGGGAGGTCACTCCACCAAGAGTAAAACATCTGCACCAAGTGTATAACTTATATTTGTTGTGAATAAGCTCCACCCACAGAGTGTAAAAAAAAAAAACCAAAAAAAACAAACCCATTTTATTGTGAAGAAATTCCATTCTATTTTGCAGGGAAACGGTATCAGTTCCCTGCGTTAGAAGCTCCACCCAGTATAAACCAAGCAGCATCGGAAGACGCTTCACCCAGACAGTAAAAACAAAGCCCAATTAGACTAAACCCCACTGATTACAGGCTATCACCGATGACGTGAGGCGAACGTGTGGGGAAGGCTGGCGGGTTTACAGGAGACTGTACTTACTAGGGCCTGGAGAGAGCTGGAGCGCGAAAGCTGGAGGGGAGTGTAGCTGCTCCACTGTGGTGTGCGATAAAGAACGCTTTAATACTGCCGCGCCGCGCCGCGCCGCTAGTCTGTTTTTAGACCTCTCTAATCCACTGCGACCCCCCTCCTTATGGCAAATCCCGCTAACGGTACTTAGAACCAGAGTGCAGATTTTTGTTAAAAATATCCAAAGATCGGACAGAGAGGGGGAGGGAGAGAGCCCGCTGGTGGTTTCGGGGTCTCCGCGGATCTGACGCATGTATACCGGATGAAGGATGTGACTGAGGCTGAGCAGTAAACTCATTTCACAGGTGTTATTCGTTAGTTTGCCGAGGTCAGCTTGTTTGGTAGCCGTACTCCAGCAATGAGCCATGCGTTGCTACCCATTAAACACCAACACCAGAATACAGATCGTGCACTACTGATCAGACTGATTTCCACTGAAACTGGAAGCCCAACACTTCCTTTCACACTGATGTACAGTGTGTTCTCGCTTTACTGTCCTTGTGATTACACATAAAAAACACAAGAGAGGCACGTAAGTGACGTTCCTTGGCCGCAGAAATGACGGGGCAGGCACTCTCAGACCTTCCCCGGGAACCCCCCACCCCCTCCTGGGGCTCACCTTGGTGCGCCGGGCGGTGGTCTGAAGGAAAGCGGGAGGGAGAGAGAGAGAGGCAGACGGGGAGTGGGTTAGACACAGAGACATGGAAGAGTTGTAGCAGGGCGTTTTGCAGGGGGGGGGAGAAAACAGAGACACAAATGGTCTGGGTTAACAAAGCCAGGTCCGTCCCCCATTACCACCCCCCATACACAAACCCACAGCACTGTAAGAAGCACTATTAAACTACCCACAAAAACCTGCCATACATTTCTGCAACGTCAAGTTTTACTCCAAAAGCATTGGCCATGGTGGTCTCCCATCCAGCAGCAAGACTCTATAGCATTCGGTTCTCCTCAGTGCATGGGGCAAAATGCTTAAGGCTGGTAACGTAATGTAAAGATCACTTCTTCTGCTCCAAACTTTAGGATGAGCAGTGCAGCGGGACCGTTGGTATACCCCACCATTGTTCTCCGAACTGGACGGATGAAACGCGAGGCTATTTCAGCTAAACGGACCGGCTGGTACCACCAGTCTCTGCCAATGGCCCCATTGTTCTCCAGTAGGAGCCCAAGTTTCAGAGCAAGGCTAGGAGAGGAATAATCACTAGGTACCGTCATGGGGTCTCGTCCAACAGAACGTAGGCCTTCGTAGATTAATCCAGGGACCATCACTGGACCCAAACAAGATCAGCAAACAACCTCGGTGAGCTTGTGCATGGTCGTGTGTAGAACATATCTAGTGTCCTTTTTAAAAACGGCCAAAAAAAGTTATCTAGGCCAAAGGATGGCCCAGCATCAATTCCGCACATTTCACACTAAACTCATGCTTGGCCATGAGCTGGTAAAGCGCTGAAGGACCTTGTCGTATAGCCAGGTCTAGACTAGGTGAACAAAAGTTCAAGGAAAATGCTGGAAAAGCAGCAAGATTTGTGTCCTTTGTAAGACTTGTGTCTTATGTATGCCGTCATATCACAAGGATTTATAAACTTGAGGATCCTTTTTTTTTTCAAATTACATTAATAGGTCACGGTGTAGCAGAAATGAGTCTTTTCAAGGCCAGTCAAAAACCTACTCTATTCCCTTTCATGCAGACTACAGAAAAGTGTTTAAACAGATTTTAACTTAGCTTAGAGAACTTCCCATTCGGTAAAAAGATCCTAAATGATCAAGGCAGACCGAATCACACCTCTCACCACATGAAGTCTGATGAGCAGCTGAATGAGAAGCGGGAAAACTGAAAACTGAGTTTTTAAAAAGTCTGCCCTTCACCGTTTCTCAAGTCCTGGGCCAGGATCCAGCTGACGTCGGCACTTACTAGTTTTTCCTTCTCCAAAGAAATTTGCGAACGCTCCTTTCTGAATAAAGGCGTCGCAAACTTTCGCCTCTCAACCCCAGCGCAGTCACCGTGGCCCTTACATCCAGGTACCGCGTAGCCTAACTGAGGAAATCGCTCGCTACAGACCAGGCAGGGCAGGAGCGCTCCCCAGGAAAAACCTGCGAAAGCTCTCAGCGCCGGTTCAGCGGGTGTCACTTTAAGGTGAGCCGGATGGCTGGAAAGCTGCTGCCGCTTGCCAGGAGACAAGCATGACCAATGCTTTTAGCTCTCGGAGACACTTCCAGACGTGGCTTAACGTCTAGCGTCGCCCCCGGGCCTGTAGAGTTCAGTAGCATTATCATCATCATCATCATCATCATCATCATCATCATTATCGGCCACGTCTGGCCAGCTCTGCCAGCGAGCGGATAACCGCGCGCTCCATGCCAGTGAAAATGACAGATGACTACAGCACGGACGCACAGAAACGTGAAAAAATTAAATCGCATATCTGACACAGAAGACGTAATAATCTACCACCAAAAATGCTAAAGAAAACGAGAAAAGACTCACAACCGGTGATGGGAGAAGAGAACCAACCCCCTAAAGTGCACTTGGAGGAGATCCTTAAATCAGACCCTCCCCCCTCACAACGGTGACAAGCGCAAGCCAAAACGAGCACCCATATGGAAAAAAAACAAAAAAAACACAGAACCGCGGACCCCCAAGCCTGCACGAGTGGGAGCCAAAATAACTGCATGAATGGATGACAAATGAGCCCACGGTGAACAAAAAAAATCAAAGAAATCAGACGGTCTCTGTACCTTCCTGGCTGCCGGCGTCTGTCTCATCATATTTGTGAGAGTAGGAGACACACACAGGGGATAAACAGAGAGAGACCTTCAGTCACAATCACATTCGGGGTGAAAAAAAGCAGAAGAAAATCCTCCAGAATGACACAGGCTGAGCAGGGTTGACAGAACACAAGCTACAGTTCCCAAGCCGACGGGTTGAGGGAGGAAAAGCTGCCTGGAAATGACTGCAGGGAGATCCCCAGTTCCGCGGCGATGCAATCTGTCTGTCCGTCCGGCTCGGAGGTTTAGCACGCTGCCATCTTGTCTCCGTCCTGCACCTGCTCACACAAGGAAGCTGCCCCTTTCTTTTCTGCCTTCTCCCTGCCTGCTGTGATTCGCCAACCACCGCCCTACAAGCACATTACATCACTGCTCAAAGAGCCTCCCCCACCCAGTGTCGCTTCGCTCCAGACCGAGAGTGCGAGAGAGAGAGAGAAAGAGAGAGAGAGAGAGAGAGAGAGAGAGAAAGGATTGCACCAGAGCCATTGATT
>JAOYSI010000020.1:4193699-4213529 GCA_025775065.1 Hiodon alosoides | reverse complement strand
CCCTCGTGAAAGAGAACACAGAGACCCTCGTGAAAGAGAACACAGAGACCCTCGTGAAAGAGAACACAGAGACCCTCCTCGGGTCCCAGCCGGGACTCGTCCATAGTCAGCTCATAGATGCGTGTTGAGGGGCTGTCAGCTGTTTTATAGGGAGGGAAAGTAGGCCTGTAAAAACACAAATGTGTCGTGCGACATGCCTGTCAGTCAGAGGGAGGACAGGAGGACATTTACTCAACGCATCTGTCAGACTGAAGGCCGGCTTCGTTGCCCGGGGGATTTATGAGGAATGGAAAACCTCTGTTATTGAATCTATGGCAGGACGCAGCACAAATCGCCCGGTCGCCCCGACGCCCTTGTCAGTTATTAAAGGCACAAAAAAAACGGACTGTTGACGTTTCTCAAACAGCACAACGTTAAAGTATACCACACATGCATTTCTCCAGAGAAAACTCAATGCACACAATCTTCCAGTTTTCACCCATTTATATAGGTAGGCTTTTCATGAAGCAGTGTCAGGCTTAAAGTCTCTCCTAAGGGCAAAACAGCAGAGTTGGCCCTATGAGCTGGAGTTCGCCGCTTCAAAGCTAGCACACGTCATTCGCCGATGTGCCCGGGAGATCACACATAACTGGCAGACGTTGGGGCTGGAATCGGCAGGGTTTCTCTCGGCTGGTCCCTAACAAGTCTCTCCCTCCGGCTTCCCGAGCCACCTGCAGGCTCGCGTGATTGCAGAGAAGGACGTGCTACTCCCATAATTGGTGTTAAATCTTTCCTGCAGGTTGTGTATCCTGCGCTGTTTAAAAGAGACAGGTGGCTCACATGTGATTGGAGGAGACTTGTTTCCTCACCGTCCTCATGCGTGTGGTCGCTGGATTCAAAGCGAAAAGCTGAGATGCGTTTGAGATGCTGAGGATCACAATTGCAAAATCCAAATTGAGGAGAAAAAATAGAAAATAACTGGGGATTCCAAATATATGCATTAGAAAAATGTAATAAAATGTTTTTAAAACTGCAGAGCTGGGATTTTAACCAGAAACCATTTGGTCACAGGTCCAACACCATAGCATCTCCAACACGCCCTAATTGCAGCGCCCTAATTGTCTACGGGAAGCAACTTACTTCATCAATGAACCAGAAGAAAGTAAAATACCAACAATGGATGTTGATGCTTTGTTACCCACAACCACTGTTAACAGCAAATCAACGATAAAAAAGCATTACTAGGCATTCGGATGTTTTTCGGTCCTTCCAAACGTTGCGACTGCTCTACAGCAGTTTCCCCACTATCCACCCTGGCCAAGACGACCATGATAGATTTTTTAAAAAGCCCACTACGACTGTATGGTCCCCATTCACACACAGATGCCCCCTTTATCCGAGGAGAGAGCAGACCAGCTAGCAGGCAGCTTCACATTGAAGAAGGGGGGAAGACGGAGGCACGGGGTGATGTCACAGTGAATTCTAATCAACTCCTGTAGAGACTGATCGGCTCTGTGAAAGAGGAAAGCTCTGCTCAACAGGAACGCTTATGGTTTGACAATTATTTATTCAGGGAGGGCTTACAGAAAGCAAGAGGAGAGAGAGGGAGGCGGGCCGGGAATACTTTGGCTGCAGAAGGAAGAGATTGTATAATTCCGCAGATTTAATAGCCAGTAGAGACAACGGGAGGCAGGCTCTCATAGTAAACTAGCGTCAGTGATAACATATGCTAACAACACCCTGCTGCAGTCTCCCCCCTCTTTTGCTTACTAATTTTCTTGCTCACTGCATCTCACTCGCAGAAGCCCTCAAGTCCATTCATCAATCAGTAAACCGCCAGAGAAACCGTGAAATGTATCACACACACACGCTATAGATGTATATATCTGTCTGAGACATGCATCCAGACATTGGCAGAAATAAATATCCTGAAGATGGAGGCTGGAGTTTATGGGAATTGTTCTGGCAATTAAGGTAAAAAAAATGCCTCTGATACGAAAAGCCGCACGCACGCGAACGCGCGCGCGCGCACACACACACACACACACACGCATTAATATAACACAATGCTAAGAAGACAGTTATCCAAGCTGTAGTGCAGTGGGATGAAAAATCAGCTTGCCTGCCCCAGAAACCTCAACCACCACTGCTAAGTCGGCTTGCTCCGTTTTCTAATAAACGGAGAGCTGAAGAAAGCAATAGAAACGTTTATAAACTCTGAATTGGATCTTCTCATCCCCAACGTGACTTTCAGGACAGAGCCTTTGAAGGTTTAAAGGTAATTGTGTGGTTTTCTTTTTGGAGAAGGGATCCTGTAAGGCAAGTGAAGTGGCTCTTTCAGAATTTTTACACATGTATACCGCATGCAGACAGGCTGTTCCACGCAATTCTGTCCAATGCTCAATAGGAAAGGTAACAGGCACAGACAGGGCATACAGACAGTTGATGGACAGCACAAAACAAAGGAGAAGGTATAGGGAACCGACACAACATAAACACAAGGGAAGGAAATGAGCACGGACAGGGCACAGACAGAAAGGAAGGAAATTGGCACGGATAGGGCATATGCAAGGGCACAGACAGTGCCTACACACAGGGCAAGGTAATGGGCACAGACAGCACATACACACAGGGTACAGACTGGGCATAAACACAGGGCCCGGACAGTGCGGTTGCAGCGATCTGATATTTTATATCGGAATCAGTCCGATACTAGCCAAAAACGCTGGATCGGCTATGGCCAAAAATAACAATAATAATAATCCGATACGATCCATTAGCCTATAAATGCATTGAGCGGCATGCCGTAAAGAGAGGCGTGTGATGAGATGAGCAACACGTGTCGGGTGAACATAGCTAGCTAGCGTGAGTGAGACCTGTCTGCAGCGTTATCGTCGTCTCAGCCGTGTGGAGTTATTTTAAGCTCAAGGAAGAAAAAAAGCACAACAGCCGAGTGAAATTTGTGCAAAACGCGTGTTTCGAGGGGTGGCAGAAGCGTCGGAAGTTTCAACACCACAAACTGACGTTAAGTGAACAAACTTACCAAACGTTAAGTGAACAAACTTAACAAACGTTAAGTGAACAAACTTACCAAACGTTAAGTGAACAAACTTCATTCGCATACGGACTGTAAACAAGATAAGCCCGTGGTTGTGACACTTTTAATGGCAAACAGCTAACGTCTTATGTTAGGGAAAAACTCGAAACAAATATTGGTTCACATCGTTTACATTGCAAACATTGTTTACATACTGGAATTGCATTCTTTCTCGTATTTAGTTTTATACAGGTGTTTTACATACATTTCAACCCCAGAGGTTACATGTGAAAGAAATCTTGGAGATTGAACTGATTTTAGGTATAACTTGATATCAGGAGTAAAAAAAAAAAAACCTACAGTTGTTTTCTTCTTTATTCTAAATACTCAGATTTAAACTTTGGCACAAAGTTGCACTTTAAATGTCATTTTAAACGTTTGAATGATCAATCAAAAATGCCGCTAAAAGTTGAAATAAAAAGAAATAGCAGTATTGCAAATTATTCATGTTGTGGGCTATGTATTTTTTCCTTAAGGGCAGTTTGAAAAATGTTTTATAGATGCTCAGGCTAAGCAAAGCGCATCCAAAGAAACGTACTCTTAACAGCTTAGTTGTTTAACAGAGGGGAAAAGATGGTATCGGATTAGTATCGATATCGGCAGATACTCAAGGATGCAGTATCGATATTGGTATCGGACATAAAAAAGTGGTATCGAGCAACCCTAATACACAGAGGGTACGGACAGCACATGCACACAGTTGAAGGTAATAGGCACAATGGGAGTTAATTTGCTTGAACAGGACACACACACACACACACACACACACAGACACACACAGCATGGAAAAATGTGTTTGCAAGGAAACGCTTTCAGATAATTAAACAGCACTAAGATGTTAGAGTTGATCATTATGGTGATTATAACTCTAATGCTACTCTTGGATGGACACATAAAAGATTAAGTGAGGCCCAATCTGGTTAAATAAATAATTACATTGCTTTTATATTTGAGTGCGAGCTTAAAAGCTACATCATTAGACATAATAGAGTTAGCTATAATCTAACCCTGCCATTTCTAATGACAACTCATGTATATAAACATAAATAAGCAATAAGTATTTAAATAACTATACACCATATTTTAATCAAATACATCTTAAATACTACTATGCTATATAATACTTTTAAATAGTGGAAAGTGAAAGTGGTTTATGCCACATTTGGCAAGGCTTATTGTTAATGTTTTTTTGGTTTTTGTTTTTGCACAATTGACTGTTTATATAAAAAATGTGAATGCAAAACTAAAGTAAAGAAAAGACTTAAGTAAAAAAATCTTAAGCATAAAGGAGATGAATGAGGAATCGAGGAAGAGGGGAAATTCTGGCCAGTCACGATTCTGGCCCACTGTACAGAAAGGGGTCCTGATCTTAACGCATTGACTGAGAGTGGGTGAGTGTGCAACGTGAGACGCTGCTCTCCCACCCCCTCAGGGAACCTGCAGGAAGGCCCAGAGCAGCCGTCCAATGCCTGACCCCTTCGCCCTGATTGGCCAGAACCAGCCAGGGCCACTCCCCCATGCCCTCACCGAGAGGAAACCCATCATATATTCTCTGGGCGAACCCACCGAAACACCCAACCAGCTAATGTATCTAGTGGAGAACTCTGCAGTACCTACCGGAACTCAGAATGGTGAATCAGAATCCTGGGACCCCCAAAGGGGCTGCGAATGCTGTTGGTTGAAAGCCACCTATAATGAATGAAGCTTGATTTGCCAGTCAGCTGAATTCTGAACGGGATTATAAATCTTTTGTCAGTCCTCTCCCACAGGACCTTTATCAAAGGGCAGGGATGCATTAGCGCTTAGTGTTTTGCAGACATAACTGCAGGTGTGTGTTCTTCGCAACCACACGGTACCTGTTTGCATCACTAACAGAATACAGGGAGCCGAATTAGAACCACAGAGAACACTAAGTGATCAAAACGCAGAAGTTAAACAGATCAAACTGTTTCAACTGTATAGGTAGATATGCAGATCCCCTTAATGGGCCCTTCACTAAGGGTAGAAACTTCTGCAACTGCACCCCCTGTTGGCAGACCAACAAGACATTACCTGCAATAAGCCAACTGTTTGCTGGAGGGTTAGACCAGCTGGCCAGGACCAGGGGAAGGAAAAAAAGCAAACACATTTACTGTTTATGTTTACAGGGTTCATAACCTGATCTGCATTCTAATGAATCCGGTCTCAGATGTGCAGAGTTCTATCGTTGGTCTTATCTTATTTTTCACTGACATGTGTCAGGTAAGGATGAATGCATGTGTGTCCATATAGCGTGTCTCCCCTACAGGCTGGCTCAGATCAGGGAACACAGAAATCCCCATGGATTTAGCATGTTGCAGAGTCAGGTTCAAGGAAGACGGCAATTATGGTTATGATAGCACTAAAGGCTGCTTCCTCTGAGCTTAAGTGCTACTACGATATTGATATAGTACATGGCTGGCTGCTGTATTCATTTTTAAAATGCCTTCTGTCAAATTACCAACGGTGCGTTATTCACCAAGGCGTGTGGAATTTCTTGCCTTTGCGAAAGTGTTAGCTGTGTTTACTGTACTGTAAAGAACGGCTCAAGGCCAGCTTCCTGACTGAAAGAGTACAGGGTTTGGGCTACTCCTTTTGGTGACTGTTCTTCACCCCGGGGAGCGCCAGCGCGAGCCCCATCGATCGGCCCGAGGCAGACTGCCTGGCTTCCCCCGCCGCTCCCTTATCCCAGCGCCTGACCCCTACAGCTCGTTCCCGGCCCAGAGGCGCCTCCACCCCTCCGGTGGCAACCGTCCATCCACTCTGCGCCCCTTGCCGTCGTCCTCACTGACAGCCGCCACTCATTCTTGGACGATCATTGATCAGGGCCCGCTCTGTCGAAATTGCTCAAATTGAGCCTATTATTCCAATTGCGCCGGCGGGGTGACTATGGAGATGAGAGCAGAGGGGCGTGACGGCAGAATGCACAGAAAAGATCCAATACTCAGGAGACATGCCCTCTGCACTGAGCACAAAGGCATACGCTGCTGCATTCGGTTCTTATCCTGCACCTTAAACGGGCCCGACTCAGGCCTAATTCTCCAATCCACCCTGTCTGAAACAAAACTACAATGATCAAAAAGACCCCCCTTTAGTAGCACCACACCATCTTATACCCTACACCCTCTTAAACTTTCTGCACCCTAATTCCCAGCACTTTCCCAACACCACCTACAAAACCTTACACCCAACCCTCCAGTATTCTAGCTGCATTCTAATACCCAACACTCCCTTATGTAACCAGCCTCCTAATACCCAACACTCCCTTATGCAACCAGCCTCCTAATACCCAACACTCCCTTATGAAACCAGCCTCCTAATACCCAACACTCCCTTATGCAACCAGCATCCTAATACCCAACACTCCCTTATGCAACCAGCCTCCTAATACCCAACACTCCCTTATGCTAAATACAATGACAACTCTCGCATTCGACTTGCACCGTAACACCTAACACCCTCTCATTCAACCGTCACAGGAACGTAAGGTAAACGGAGAAAAGCCTGGAGAAAACTTTGAAAATGTCCTCTCTCACAGCGACATAAGGCTCTGGAGTAGACAATGCTGACGCATGAGGAGGGCATGAATTCTCAGTGGTCTGTATAAAATGTTAAATGCACATCTTGCACACCCTAGGTGTAATGTCTCATTGTAGGGCCTCTTTGGCTTGGAACTGTCATGGCACTGTCTTTCATCACCCGTGCCTAACGAGAATGGCCAATTAAAATCAAGCAGAACTGCACGTAACCACACAGCACCGCGTATTTCTGGTTTCTATAACTGGCGTTCATTTCGGCAGTGAGCCAGAGAGGAAGAAAGTGACCACATTAATAAATGATGCTGACCTTTGACTGGTCCGAGGCGCTCTGCCCTCGTGGAGGTTCTCCGCTTAACAGTGGGTCAGAGTCACAGCAGCGGTGCAAACGGACCGAGCCTGAGATCCAGACGCACGTGTACAGAACTTCTATCGAAGGGCCACGTCGCCCTCAGCTCTTGCTCAGAGAGAATCTACCGAGAGTCAGCACAACTGATTGGTGCTTCTACTCCAGCGTCAAAGCAAAGTATTTTCTTTTTTTTCACAACCCACGGAAGATTTTTTTAGGGCCACACTAGAGGAACGCAGTTACTTCCTGAAAACGCGAGTAAAAGTTGTACGCTGGTATGACCTGTGTAAAACACCACACGTGAGGAACGCTTGTTTTTTAACACGTCCAGAAAACGTGGGTACATCTCGTACGCTGGTATGACCTGTGTGAAACACCACACATGAGGAACGTGTGTTTTTTTCCACGTCCAGAAAACGCGGGTACATCTCGTACGCTGGTATGACCGGTGTAAACGGATGGAGCCGGTTTGTCCGAGCTGCTGACGAGAACACCCTCGGTCAAGGTGAGCGAATGTGCAGGCTTTTTAGCTCTCGCTGCCAGTCTGTAGTTCGTTATCGTGGTGTTTCAGCCTGCTTCTGTTTGGCCAGTGGATTTTCACTTGGCACCAGCAAAGTATTTTCTTGTAAACTCTGCAGGCAGAACTCCTGAGCATGAATAAATTTGAAAGCTGAATAAATAGAATAATCTGGTCCCCCTCGCCCCCCACCCCCCACCCAAAAAGTGCGCACACAGGCATTCTGTCCGTGAAATGTTGGTGGAGGTAAACAATTGGCCCTCTTGATGATGTTAAAGCCAACTTTCCTGGCTCTGCATGATTAAACGAGACCTGAGAATTGGCACTTTAAAGGCAAACGGACGCAGCGAGCCGGGCCCACACAGGAACAGCCCAGCAGCGGCGGGGCAGTGGTGGGGGGGCCGAGCTACGCCCTTACAGCTCCACCCTTACAGCTCCACCCTTACCTTTGAGGTCCAGGTTGCGGGCGCCGTTGGAGTGCTGTGTGACGGTGCGGGAGTCGATCTTCAGGGTGTGCACGTTGTGCACGTCCCGGGAGACCACCACGTTGTGCCAGTGGTTGTCGTTTAGCGGTTTGTCGGAGTTGCCCTTCATGAGCGACGGTCCGTTGCCGAGGTCAAAGACGTAGTGGATGTACCTGCGACAGATAGTAGCCCGGTGAGCCGGTCAGAAGGCGTAGCTAATGTGGACAGGTATCCAACGCTAGCTGGCGC
Source organism: Hiodon alosoides (assembly GCA_025775065.1). NCBI lineage: Eukaryota > Metazoa > Chordata > Actinopteri > Hiodontiformes > Hiodontidae > Hiodon > Hiodon alosoides. Next base: position 4,205,320 of record JAOYSI010000020.1, on the reverse strand, counting down.
TGAGCATTCGTGCGTGTGTGTGTATCTTTAGACATGACTTACTGTAGATATACGAAACTAAAGAAAAAATGTATGTGACCAGAGTCCAGACATATGAAACTGTTTCAGAGGGGATGCTCGTTTGAGTGTTCAACACCATGCCACTTGAGGAACACACGGTACTTTCCAGTTTTAATTCATTCCTGGTGTGATGAAACACTACGGAGTAAGCACCCTAGGTAGATCTGTCAAAGTTGATCTCATTCACTCAAACGGCAGGCTCTTGTAAGTCCTGGCAGCTTGTGAAGAGGAATGTGTACAGAGAGAAAAAAAAAAACTGCTTCACTTGAAATCTCTGCGACCAGATTTACTGCATACCAAAGTGCTGTGATTTGCCCACTGTTTTCACTCCTTTAATTCTAGGGCTATCAAGGCGTTAAACTGAATGGGCGGAGAGACCAGCCGCGCAGAGAGAGCTGTTACAGGAGAGAGAAAGAGAGGAAATCCCCTAGCAGACGACGCGCTGGGTATTTAACGGCAAAGTGGGTCTGGAAAGCTCTTTGCGTTAAAATTACCAGGCGTTAACAGGCAATAAACGCTGGGATGAAGTAGAGAGGAAAATGTGAACCGTATTACCTTTATTTATTTCTTCTGCCTCAGTTGCCTCGGGCCTACACAGTCAGATTCCTCCTCAATATGGGAAATGACCGACCGAGTTCGGGCGAGACTGCCTTAACTTTGTTTCGTTTAGCGGTGGAATGCGTTTTGCGACTTTCCTCTCGCACAGGGAGAACAAAGGGAAGCTCACTTTTGAACGTGATAAATTCATTTTGCATGCCTCTGGTGCGCTTTAAAGTCAAGCAGCACAGAATCTGGTGGTGGCACAATGATGACATTGCGGAGAAGGCGGCTCACAGCGGCTTATTTCTTCAAACGCTTCTTTATTTAGATCTGATTGTGGGAGGAGCAAAATGATTCCCTTTAATCCACAATCGTTGCAAATTTTATTTAGAACTAGAATATTTCCCTAGTCAGCCTAATTATGATACCGGTGCTGAGTGCTGTTTTTATAAAAGAAGGCATTCAAAAGACTGCTGGTTTCTAATATCATCCTGCCAATGCTATCTAGACATGAACATAGTAGTATCTACTGTTCATATTTACCTAAGGCACATTTTCTAGAAGATTCTTTCCAGGGAAAGCTTTGGCTAGCATGCTCCACGAAAGTGAACTCCTAAATTAGAGGAATTTGCGTCCTACCCGGCCTATCTGCCCAACCTAGAGGGGGCGCCAGACGTACCCTTTGACCAGCTCCACCACGATGAAGTCGCTGCCGTCGCCGGAGTTGAAGAGCAGCACGCCGTCGGGGGTGATGGTCTTGAACTGAAAGAAGAGGTACATGGAGGCGTAGGCCTGCAGGGTGGCCAGTGCCAGGTAGCTGCCTTTGCTCCGGAAGGTGACGGGGTCGGCGATGATGCGGCGCGGGCCAAAGCGGGCGTTGAGCTCGCAGTAGGAGATGTCCCCATTCTTGCACTGGTCCAGGTAGGGCACGCCGTTGAGGGAGAGGCCCTGCAGGTGTCCCATGAAGTTGGAGGGCACCACGGAGATGAAGCGACGCTCCGTCATGATGCCCGTCTCGATGTTGTGGAACTCCAGCCGCGTGTGGGCGCCCGTCATCTGGCCTGCAAAGAGCACAGTCCACTGACCAGTTGGAACGGGGGAATTTACCTTCACATTACATTCACAGAATCTGCATATTATCTACCATCGATTCACCATTCCGTGCAGTCTGTGTATTTTCTTAATGGAGGGGAGAGGGAAACTGGGTTATCTTTGTCAGTCACCATTGAAATGGGAGCTCTGGCAGTGACGGAAAGAAACGCCAGCTCTGTGTGTTTGTAGCGTTCGCCAGCAAAGCTGCTCAGAACGCGCTTAAGTGATGAAAGAAAGAGGCTGACGGTTCTCCCGGGAGCAGCGCTCGTCGAGGAGCTGAGAAAGCCCAGCCCTAACCTGCCACGGTCACGTTGTCCACGGAGAGCTGCAAGCTTTTCCCCCGGCGCACCACCTTCACCGCGTGCCATTCGTTGTCATTTAGCTTCTGTCCCGCCAACAGTGTCTCCGGCCCCTTACCTGTGGGAGAGACAGCCAGGTGACCCAGAACGCAAGAGTCCTCCCAAAGTAAAGTTCCACTACAGGGCACCATTAGGCTAAGGAGAACAGTCACACCTGAGTACACACGGGGACATATACACACACACACACACACACACACACACGCACACACACCTGTGTACACACGGGGACATATACACACACACACACACACACACACCTGTGTACACACGGGGACATATACACACAGACACACACACACACACACACACACACACACACACACACACACACACACACAGTATGAGTGTTTACTCAACTCACTTGCAGACATCCTCACACTTACACACACAAAGGCACACCGCATTGCCCTTGTCTTTGTCCAGTAGAGAATTGATCATTGATAGGAAACTGAAATGTCAGCAATCATGTTGATATACAGGGAGATTGATATTCAATATCCTATTTTACGAGTGCCTCGACGAGCTGGCAGCTTGCTGTCAGAACTATGCAGTGGAATGATGCACGCTGTTAAGCAGTAAACAATTTAAGAGAAGCTGACTGATCTCTAAAAGGCCAGGCCTGTTTAGATCACTTTCTAACACAAACTGTCAGAGAGAACAAGAGCCAAATCGGAGTGGACGAGCGCTCTCTCTCCAGCTTATGCTTATGCTGACTGCCACATGGGACAGAGAGATGCAACGTCTGGAACACAGGAAGATGCTTACTGAAGCTGTGTACACGCCAACAGCCTGACTGTCTACAGGGTGCCTAACATCACTAACCACAGCCTAGCATGCATGTATTTCCCGATAGAGACGCTAAAAACCCCATTCCTCAACTATAATGATCCTTCAGTCACAGAAAACACTTACGAAGGACTGAAAATTAATGACTTTATATTTCTAATATAGCTTGTAATGCTGGAATAAAACTCAGCAAATAGACAAATAAAAAACGTGTCGGTTCTGCTTAAAACTGAGGTCCGATGATTTTTGGATTAAGACTGAGGAGGAGAAAAAAAACAATGTCCTTTGAGATGTGTGAGAAGATTGGTAGGCCCGTCTCACTTCTGCTCTATTTCGCTTTATCTGTCATTAGCTGGGGAGTTTTGCTTCGGGTTTATTCATGGGGAGTAATTCAGTTTAAATACATTTTTCCTTGGGATAGGTTTCAGTTAGGGAGCGGCTAGCAGGGGAAGATGGGTGTTTGTGTGTGTCACACGGACAGAAGCTAGCTGACAGAGGGCAGTGTCTCCCGGTTCCCATCGTGACGAGTTCTCTGCTTCCGGAGAGGACCGGGGGCGGTAACTATGCCGATGACACAGCGTCCTGCTCGGTGACGGTCGTTAGTACACTCAATATTTCAGCTGATTATAATTACTTCAATACCGTCAGTGATCTGTAACGGCTGGCACGAATGGAGCTGGTGTTTTTGTCCCTTCCACACTAATAACGCATAAAAAAAGCCTATTTATATGGAAGTCCAGTTTCACATCTATCTGTAACTTACAAATCTTTTTCTGCACATCAGCTCGAAAGAAGAAACTAAGACATGAGTCTGAGGACGTAAACAAATTACCAGGAGCCTTATGGGGATAGTGTGGAGAGAGAAGGAAGGTTTCTCCCAAAAATATACCAGCATTTTTTTTTTTTTCATGATTACTGATGCTGGGGGTGAGGGCCACGGCCAAACCAGACTGTGATCTGATGCTAACGCTAACGCTAACGCTAACGCTAACGCTAATGCACACTGTGAGCTCCAGTCCAGGAAACAGCCACATATCCACCTGCTCCACCTGAGACCGTTCTAGTGTGGAGCACCTTAACAAACCACTTCCCGTTACGTTTAAAAGGTGGCTATCTCTTTAAAAGGTTTTGATTATGCACGTGCTTTCCCAATCCATAATCATCACCGAGATGACTTTAAGGTGTGCATCAGACCAAAGTAGTTTAAGGAGAGGTTGAGCCCTTACTGGGTCCAATCGTCCCTCCTTAGAGGCCGTCCCAAACAAAGAAGGGCTGTATCAATTAGCCGACTTGATACAAACCCCCCCGCCCCACACACACACAGTTCCTCTCAGCTGTAACAGCACTTCGCTGAAGAGATGGGCCTGTCGGGAGACAGCGTTGGCCACTGTGTCTCAGGGCCTCTCTCCACACAAGACCGCCTCTTTTCAGCAACGCCTGACGACTTGTCAGGAGCGGTTCCAGCCCAGCAGAGGCGTCTGTAGATCCCGGAGGCGGCCGAGAAAAGTGGGTCGTGGCATGGCGCGGCTCGGCGCGGCAAAGTCACTCCGATTCGCACGCAGCGGCAGGGGAACAGAACCGCTTTAAAGTATTTCTGACATTCCTGGGAAATTAATTAGCTGTACCTAAGTTTGCAGCCCTCCTCCCCCCACTCCCAACCTCTCTCTCCCCTGGGGCAGAGTCAGCTTAAGCCAGCTCAGGGTTGACTAAATAACGGGGAAACAGTACAGGACAGGGCTTGTGTCTGGGGCCCACGGTCGCATGCTGTGACACATTTAGCTCAGCAAAAGTGAAAAACTAGCCCTGGCAGTGCGACAAAGCCACGCTGGCACCTTGAGCAAGTGTCGCGGGGGCCGTGGGGGGCCGCGCGTCTGCTAAAGGCCAGTGATTCAAGCGCCCCAAAAGAGGTGAGCCCGGTTCCTTCCGCGAGCAAACTCTCCCCACTCCCACTCTCTCCCTCTCCGCGGGCACTTTGGCCCTGGACGCACGTGTAAACTGCGCTGTTACCACCGACCTGGCAGGACAAGCTCGTCTCTTCGGGGGGTTATTGTAAGAGCAGTCCCCTAAGAGCGGTATGTGCTGTGCGGTCGCAAAGGTCATGTCTTTGGCAGAACTAAAGCACTCAAAATACTAAATAACTCACAGTGGGGAGGGAAATGACGACATATTGATGGACAAGAATGCATAGATCAAGTTATAAATAACATTTTTTTTTTTGTCACTGAAATGCAACATTATTTATTTGTGAAAGAAATAATGGTAATTGAGCCATTAGGTTAGACTTAATACTCTTCAGATTTTTGTCTTCATATCAGGATTTTTAAATAGAAGGGACAAATATAATTTGACTGCTGTAGTTACAAGATAAAAGCGGGCGCTAGTAAACAAGGTTTTTTTCATGTAAAAGGAAACGGAGAGCAGATGCTGTCTGCCGCAGATTTAGAAGGTGCAAAAAGCAAACCATCTCCTGTGTTTTACCTGTGAAAAGTGCGAAGCCGTGGTTTACCACAGCAGACGAGAAAACGTGCCTAATTTACACCTCCAACCCCAAAAAGTGATGATTTCTTGATTTCATCCAACAGTCTTCACTTTGTCGTATGACTTTTAAAAACCACTAAGCCCACCAATCTGTCTATCTTGTGGTTTGGAGTTTAAAGTCCCTGAGATACTTTTATCTTCTTCGAGAGCCAACTCATACCCTAAACTCTACCTGCCTTCAACAGCACCAAAGACCTAGGCTGGACCCAACATTGCTGAATGCAGAGGGGAGAGTGAACACAGTCGAGTGAGGACGGGGAGAAATCGGAGAGATTGTTAGAAACGGGGTTTGTACAAAGCAGTCTTGTCATGAAGTTCTGCCTTTTCCTTTACATGCTAGGCTATATTTACCCTCCTCTAGCTTCTCCGAATGGATGAGAACCGATGAAACGGGAGGGAACGTCCCCCTCATGGGTACACGGCAAACTCAGAGTCTCCGAGGCCCTTTGGGGGCCAATTACGGGCACTCAGACAAGACCCCTCCTCTCCTTCCTCGCCCAACGCAGGTTGGTGGCCTCGCGTCCCCGGAGAAGAATCCGGAATATTCCGGCAGATACGGAGGGGTAAGCCAAAGTGCGAGAGTGTGGGATGGACACTGTGTACACCCAAACTGACAGGCCTGGGGTTTGATGTTGGATACCGGCAGAGCGGTTAAAAATACAAACAAATCCATACTGACCGAGTTGCCATCTCTGTGCCTGGACGCTGTGCCGTGTGGAATGAAAGGAGGAGAGGAGTGGGGGTGAGGGGCAACCTGCAGCAGCAATCTATTTCTCTTCTCACGAAAAAAAACACAACAACGAGGTAAAGATGATCAGTCGAGATCAGATCTGTGTTATGTATGTGTGGGGGAGGGAGTTTGTGTGTCAGATTGGGAGAGGCTGGAAATAAACTACATGAGGAGGAAATCAGATCATAATGCGAGCCGGAACCGCCTCCCCGAGTAGGCGGGTGTTTGAATGCTTTGCAGGTATTGACACAAACGTTGGAGCGACTGCTGACTCTCTGTAAGAATGAGCAGATCAGTCAAATTTCCCCATGGAGTAGAATGGATGGACATGAAATAAGACAGATTTCAAGGGGACCTCTAGGGGGAGTGAACGCAGCTCAATCAGAATCACTGCTGTTGTTTTAAGGCCGTGTCTGCAGAACCTGTACTGAAACTTACGGCATGTACAATTGCATTACAGGCATATGAGTGGACCATGTGTGTGTGTGTGCTGTGGATATGATTGTATGATTGCAGGACGTTGGGAGAAAAGGACAAGCTGTCGCTTGTGCCTCTCAGCGGCACGAGCTTCTGGGTACAACAGCTCACTCACACACTGCGCAGAGATCGCTGTGTTTTCCCTTCGCTCCAAACGCTTGCTTGATGTTTTCCGTGAAAGCGGCAGCCCTAGAACTCCCGTCTCGCAATTAGGACAGGAGCGATTCAGCGGCTCTGTTCATTTGGGACGGTGTCGGCGCCGCTTTCATGTGAAGCAGTGAGAGGACGTGAGTGACGCAGGTTTGGACACCAGCCTGCCCGCCTGCCACAGATGGCCCGCGTTCAATTCACCCACGTGAGAACTGAGGGCCACTGGCCAAAAATCCCACTGTCTACTCCCCACCCCCTGCCACCCTGACCCTGGAGCTTTTTCACCCTGCAGGGGGCGGGGCGACATGCCTCACCCACCCCCACCTCCGGTCAGCACTGAAACCACTGCCTCTCTCTTCGCTTCCCATGTTCCTCTCTCTCTCTCTCCCTGTGATCACCTTTGCTAACCAGCAATGAGAAGGGCTGAAATGTTGGTATGACTTAATAGTGTGTAGTTTGAAGCCACCAACACGCCTCTTCTGGTCCAAAAGTAGACTTTGGTGCGGGCGAAGCAGGGCCACAGGAGCTCGGCAAGCAGGAAGCGCTAATGAAACCGCAGTTAAGACTTACGTTATGTAACATCTGAAACTAAAGGTTAAGATCTCCGGGCTTCTCAGCATGTGCGCCATTAATTACATTCAACTGCAGTTGTTTGAGTAGACTCTCTAATTCGCATACATCCAAATTACTCCAATTTAATAAACAGACCTTAAAAACAAACAAGCATCACAGCCCGTGGGCATTCGACTTGGTAGGAAGGTCCTCAGTAATTACACATTATTATATTATTAAGCAGAGAGGCTCTGGACTAGGCTCACTCTCTGTGAATCTGCACTAAAATCATTGCACGATTCAGCCATTGACCAAGCAGACTTCCCTCCCGCCCCCTTTAGTCCGTCAATGTGCGGACGGCAGCGGACGACCGACTGCGACTGCTTTGCAACAGACAAATAATGTGCATTGTGGTTCTGGACAGATCATTGTATCTCTATCTGTCCCCGAGAACGGATCAAGCCACGTATGGCATTAACACAGCGCTCAAGGATCAATTCAGTAGAGAGCCATCGCCGTCCTAGCTACAAGCATCCTTAAACGTTAGTGAAAGTGCGTTAGTTTGGTGGCGTTTCTACAAAAGGAGCAGAAAAATGACAAATTGAGCACAGCGCTTGCTTAAATACGGCTGAGAGCCGAGGTCCTTGGTGAAGCCTTAAGGTCCGCTTAGATACAGTCCTGTAGCGGTAATTAGAAATAAGAAAATGAAAATGGATTTTTCCACTTTCCGGTTAGGCAGACAAATTGGGTTAAGGGAGGCTTGGAAACGCGTTGGCGGGTGAAACCTAAAGCGCATCAGAACGTTTCTTCCTTCCTTCCGTCCGCGGCGAGGACCCCAACGTTCCAGAGCGATTAAGATCAGCCCTGGGTGACGCTGACGCCGTTTGGCACCTTATCGTGTGATATCGTATTTGCTATCAGGAGAGCTCTGAAACGTCCTTATCTGGGCATCTAATGAAGTCGCTTCCACAGCAGGCCGCCGCAGGGGTCTGGCGATGGGCCTCATCTGCTAACAGCGGCCTCCTCTTTGTGGAGAGGGAAGATCCGCGCTGATAAGGCCGGCAAACGCAAACCGAAGAAGGTAATCCAGAGCTTCGGAACTATTTCTCTATTTCTTCCCTCACAAGTAGGTTGGCAGTCAAACTAGGACACTGCAGTCTTTTGGATGCTGTTTCAGTTTTTCAGAGACAAAACTTCCAGAATGGGAAAGGCCTAGGAGTATGATCTTATAGATCCTGTGTTTGACTGTCAATGTGACCAGCGCATACATTCCCAGTTAAGGGGATAGAGGGAGACCGCTTGGGGACCCCCCAGGATTAGCACCCGGCCCTGGGCCTCCGTGATTTACTTTAGCCGCAAACATACGTGACAAGCGAAATTTAATCGATATCTCATAGCACGCCTGATTGCACACATTGATAGAACAACACCGAGGGAGTTTCAGGTTTAGTGAACGATGCTTGGGGTTTAATTCTTTTTTAACAGCGCGGGGATAACTTCTGTCCCCTAATGAGAGGTGAAACATAGTTACGAGGCATTACTACAAGCGTTTCATATTCTTCTGCTGTTTTGTTCAGTAATTTTAGCGCATGCAAATTTAATGCCTCTATAAAGTCTTCCAACACGGCCCATTTTTTTTGTTTGACTACACCAAACATGGTCCACTGAAAATGTCAGGAGTGAGTTATCACACAGACAACAACGAAAACAAAGAAAAACCGCAATATGAATGGTTACATAAATCCAGTACTTTTACAGCGCACCTGCACAAGTTTTTAACACTATAAACATTACCGCTCTGATTTCAACACCAATGTATTTCTGAGCGGAATATGTGCAGATGATGTGAGCAATGGCGCTTACACATTTAACATAAGCATCTTATTGGCTTTTACTTTATTGCTACGTTATATTAAGTACTGATATGCACGGTTTTTTTTCCCTTTTTTCCCTCTTTATAAATTCAGTAGGTGGGTAGAATCGCAAAGATATCTGTCTGCATACTTTTCTCTCGCTGCCCCTTTGTGCACAAACTCTGGTGCCTGGCAAAAACCCAAGGGCATTACAGTGAATTTCAGTCGTCAACACAGTCGGAATCTTGTGTACCCATCACACGGGGCACCTGTTTTGTGCATCGATTCGTTACCTTATTTCTTTTTTTATGCCAGGGATGCCATAAAGTAAATTGGCAGAAACAGATGGAGCATTTTCACTTAATTTTAGAGTAGCTAGACCAACAGAACTTACTCAAATATGATTAAAGTTTGCCTCTCTCGTGTCACATCTGTGATTTGACTGAGAGAAACGAACCAGAGCCAATCATAAAGAGACTAATGAGAGAAAAAAGTCTTTGCAGGTTTGAAGCAAAGAGCGCAACGCGTGCCTGAAACTGACTGGAGGTTTTAGAGGAAAGCGAGCCCCTTTTCACAGGATTCCACTGATAACTAGAGTACATTTCCAATTAAAACGTAATCTAACAGAGATTCTAATTGTGTTTAGATACAGCTCTCTGTAGGTAAACAGTGCCAGAACTGCTGACAAAACCCCAGTATTAACTAAGCTAGTTTCAACAAGTATAAAAAATAAATAAATAAAAAAAACTTCACTGATTAAAATATTCCTTTGAAGTGTATATATGCTTCAAAGCAATACTTTATTAGGTCATTTCTATTTAACACTTAAAGTAGCATTTGGTTGATTTTATTTATAACATAAGTGCATAGCTGCAAAATAAATTAGGTTACATATAGCATGGGCGTGGAGTGTAAAATTCCCTTTTTTTTCTGAAATTTATTTCAGTAGAGGGGAACATGTAATGCTAGTAAACAGCAATAAAAAAAACTCACAGAAAAACTCGAAATGGTGTGGTTTATGACCGTGGAATAATAATAAACAGAAGTAAGCCTGCAACCAAAACCAGAATAACTATACCAACAAATTCAATTTTTAAGTATTAAAAATATTTTGTTGCTAATGCTTATAGGCAATCTTTCATAGTTCCAGCCAGTCTTGAGATATTAGACTCCGAATATCGAACCACTACGTGATTTTAAATAAAGGATTGATCACGGTATTAACTTACACAAAATTAAAGTATTGAATTTCACTGCAAGTATTATGAAAGTATAACATTAAATTATGCTAATATATTTCATATAAAAGATGCATGATCAAATTTAAAATGAGCCAGATCATCAGATTTGGCTTTAATACGTAAAATTTAAACTGAGTTAAAAAGGCAGAGAGCGTGAGAGATGTGTGTTCCTGTGTATGTGTGCGTTTGTGCTATTCATCTGTGGTTAGTGCGCTGGCATTTGTGATAAGGTTAGTTATACAAGAGCTGGCACAGTTTGCTCTCACTATTAAAAGGTCCAGACCTTTTGATGCACAAGTTCACTTTTTTGTAAAGTAAAGAGTACTCATCAGATGGTAACTTTTTTGTAAAGTAAACAGTACTCATCAGATGTTCACTCTTATGTAAAGTAAAGAGTACTCATCAGATGGTAACTTTTTTGTAAAGTAAACAGTACTCATCAGATGTTCAGTCTTTTGTAAAGTAAACAGTACTCGTCAGATGGTAACTTTTTTGTAAAATAAACAATACTCATCAGATGTTCACTCTTATGTAAATTAAACAGTACGCATCAGATGTTCAGTCTTTTGTAAACAGTACGCATCAGATGTTCACTCTTTTGTAAAGTAAAGCGTACTCGTCAGATGGTAACTCTTTTGTGAAGTAAACAGTACGCATCAGATGGTAACTTTTTTGTAAAGTAAACAGAACTCATCAGATGTTCACTCTTATGTAAAGTAAAGAGTACTCATCAGATGGTAACTTTTTTGTAAAGTAAACAGTACTCATCAGATGTTCACTCTTATGTAAAGTAAAGAGTACTCATCAGATGTTCACTCTTATGTAAAGTAAACAGTATGCATCAGATGTTCACTCTTTTGTAAACTGTATTAATCAGATGTTCACTCCTTTGTAAAGTAAACTATTAATCAGACGTTCACTCCTTTGTAAAGTAAACAGCACTCATCAGATGTTCACTCTTTTGTAAAGTAAAGAGTACTCATAAGATGTTCAGTCTTTTGTAAAGTAAACAATACCCATCAGATGTTCACTCTTTTGTAAAGTAAACTGTATTAATCAGATGTTCACTCCTTTGTAAAGTAAACTATTAATCAGATGTTCACTCCTTTGTAAAGTAAACAGCAGTCATCAGATGTTCACTCTTTTGTAAAGTAAACAGTACCCATCAGATGTTCACTCTTTTGTAAAGTAAACCGTATTAATCAGATTTTCACTCTTCTGTAAAGTAAATAGTACTCAT
>JAOYSI010000020.1:4161050-4175205 GCA_025775065.1 Hiodon alosoides | reverse complement strand
TTAAAATACTCCACATAAACAGTGACATTAATACCGAAGTTAAAATACTCCACATAAACAGTCACATTAATACGGAAGTTAAAATACTCCACATAAACAGTCACGTTAATACCGAAGTTAACCAGACAACAGAGATCAGATGTACATACAAAGATCACCTCTTACAGGTTTAATTCTCACAGGAGGTTGTGAGTACGCGGAACATTTCACATGGCCCATTGAATTGTGCTAAAGTTGTTGAAAATTTCAAACAATTCTTTCATCAATGACACTTGTAAGGGAAGTGCCCTGTGTTCCCAAAGGCCCAAAGGGTGTCTCATCACGCGCTAGATTTCAGAAGATTGTTCTCCACTGGGCTGCCTAGGGGTCTGCATCCAGCTGACACTGTGGGAATCCTTCAATCAATAATGACTGCCATCCACAGATTGACGGCTAGATGGAACACATCTGAGATCGGCCTGGGGTACGAGGAAAATTGAACACAGAAAACTGAGATTTAAGATTGTGCTTAATAAACCTGGTAGTAACGTACATGCCCTGTTAAGAGGATCCGTTTTTAAAGATATGGAGGAAATGTGAAGGGTCAGCTTTATTACAGTACCTTCTGATTCCTCCTCTTTAAATCATTTCCACATATTACCTGCATGTCCGTGCCTTTGCACTCACCAGACAGTGACAAAGGTGACTGATGTTAAACAAAACTTAAAAGGGAAATGTAATGTGCAGATACACAGGATGTCAGGGAAGAAACCGTAGGAGGAGGAGGGGGATCTCAAAGTAACACGCTTGTGACAAGGAAAGTCTTTTTTTACAAATATGAATGAACAGCGTCTGCTACGGTGCACGTTTCTAAGGTACTCTATCTTGCCAAAAGTCAAACCGAGACCGCAAATGTAATTCCAGCTAACATGAAGTATGCAAAGGGGAGTCAACACATGGGGAAAGGTTGCTTTCAATCTGCACACATTTGTTCAGCCTTATCTGGGTGAAAATGGAATTTCCCTACGACAGCACAGTCCCAGCTTCTCTTCGTCTTTACTGGAACCATCTCAGGCAACTCGACCCGCTCCTCTTCACAACCTTTGTAAACTGTAAACCGCGTTTAAAAATACCAGCAAAAGCAAAGTAAAGAGCCCAGAGCAAGAACGTCTGGCTAGGAGAGTGTTTTGGACGTGTACCTAACTGAAACCCAAAGTAGCAGCTCGCCCGGGATCTCTCGCTCACCATCCTCCCCCGGTATCCGGAGGTACGCTGATCACATTTCGCCCTGTTTTCAGATTCACTCATCCTGAAGCTTGACAGATAACTGTGTGCCCCGCTTTCCAGATCAGCAATACCAGGAATGCATCATGGGTAACGACTAAAAGAGTGCGATCAAACGCTCTTTCAGATCAGAGACAGCAGGTAGTGCACAGATTGCAGAGAACTGAGGAGAGACCAGCTGCCACGTAAACATATTCACTTTTTAATTCAATTAGCAAAATACACATTCAATTATACACAGGTTAATCAGCAATTTGAGGTAAGGCATTTTCACATCCTAAAGTGAATTCAGTTGAACATTTTTGAACATCTCCTGGAAACAAACAGAATTTTGAAAAGTATTGTGGCCGTCAGATGCAGTGCTCTGTACTGTTGCAACCACGACCTCAGGTAAGAGATTTTGTTTTGTTTTCGTTTGTTAACAAACGACAGGGGTGAAAAAATAAGGATGCATTTTCTCTCTCTCATTTTAATAGACAAGGAAGTGAGAATCTGCTGATGGTAAAACTGAAGGTAAAATGATATTAGTGTTTTATTATCTTCCACAGAACAATGAGCATGTAGTCATTTTTGCAGAACTCCGATTCGGTACGTATATAAAACGACAAACGTTTAAAAACGACAGAGGAGAGGATAAAATCAGTTCCTGTTGGGTGCCCTGTGACCCTTTTCATGGACCGAGGCTCAGACACTGGAAACTGAAAGTAATACCCCAGACAGCCCAAAGACAACAAAGAGAGACCACCCTCCTGTATCTCACTCATCTCTCTCTCTCTCTCTGGCACGTGTGTCGTGAAACAGTGTGAAATACCCAGACTGAGTATGATGCTAATTACATGGGAAATGGGACACATTCTGAGAAAAAAATGGCAGTGTGATATAATGGGTCCTGCCCCAGAATCTCCTCCAGCGTAATCCGCCCTAATCATCTTCTTTTAGAATGTGTGTGGAATCAGTGTGAATACAAAGCCCCTCATCTGGAGACAATAACAGCATGTATGAGTCCACAGATCGCCAAGGCATACCTCTGTCAGCGCTCCAATAACCCTGGAGTCCAGAGAAACCCGGTGACTGCATCACAAGCAAACTCTTATAAAACCCTGCCACGCCAGAGAGATATATACGTGCTGTCCCAGTGATGTTGGTACGGACCATCGAGCCTTCGACCCCCGCAGGATTACTGGGGAAGATGTCCTCTGCCATGCCCTCTCCTGTCCCGTCAAAAGGTACCACAGGCTCGGTGCAGTGTCCCCGGCTTGAAGCCCAAATGTCTACCAAAGTTAGCACTCCCCATTCAAGTCCCTATGAAAGAGAACCGATTGTGCTCCAGTGAAAATCCTCACATCCGTGTAGTACCACAGTGTGAAGAACACTCAGGTGGCAGTGATGAGGGATGACATTCTCTACAGCTTTAATGTGCACTTGTCTTCACAAACACAATTACAGAGCCCTGATCGCCTCTGTGAGGCACAAGGCCAGCGCAATCATGGGGATGGACCTACAATGAGAACCTTGGGCGGACCTAGCTCGGATCAGAACACACTAAACCGGCAGGCTTACAGACTTACAGTGTGATCGGGCAGGGACTGTCCAGACGCCCTTTCCTCTTCCGCTGGGAGGGAGGGGACTCGCGTCTCATCTTCTCACTCCCCGCGTGTCCAGTCCGTCTGACGTCTCCGTCTGCCACTCAAAGCAGGGCAGGGAGGGCAGCCAAACCCATTTAGCTTCCACCCGCCGACAGAGGAGCACAAATACCTCCAACCGGGCTCTGTTTGTTTATTCCCAACTGCTTTAATCAGTTCATATTCCTTCACTTAGCAGCAGCGTTGCCTCTCTGGCCCGGCCCGGTACACAGACATTTCAGCAGGGTGCTATTAGAGAAAGACCACACAGATTTACCGCAGAACTGCCTTTGGTCCACGGGAGGGAAATTTAGTGGTCATGTCAGAGAGGTTGTCTTTCACTAATGGGGCAGGCGAGGAAGGGAGATGTCCGCCACATCTCCACGTCTGCTAATAGATCAAACTAATCAGTAATCACATCCACATGGGCGAGGCATTCATAACACTGTTTAAAGGTACAAAGCATTCCTTATAGGGTCTGTCTCTCTTTAACTCTCATTATACTCCTCTTAAAAAGCAGATGAATCCAATGAAAATACTTCAGAGTTGTACTGAATAGAATATTGCAATATCAATGCATTTAACATACTATGAGATCTCATCAGACACGAGCCAAAATGTTTACATGATCTCCATTTACATGATCTCAGAAAATTTTAACAGCAAAATATTTGCTTTGTTAGCGATATCCATTAGACACGCTCCATTCCCCAACATTCTAGCGACTGAGATTGATCACAAAAGAGTGGCCTATATACAGTACTTCAAGGCTGACTGTTGCTCCAAAGCAAAACTTCACAGGCACGGCGCCAAGGAAAAACAAATTAGCGACGCTGTTTAGCGATCCCTCATTGGTGATACAAGTGACTAGCCAGATTCCCGCGTAACTGCTCACAACCGCGCTACACCTCAGCTCGAAAGGGTCCCCAGAGAGAGTGCATGAATGAGCAAAGTGTTACCACACCAGAGAGAGAGAGAGAGAGCGGGAGAGCGAGCAGGAAAGAGAGAGAGAGAACAGGAGAGAGAGAGAGACAAAAGCAGGAGAGCGAGAGAGAGAGAGACAAAAGCAGGAGAGCGAGAGAGAGAGAGCGAGAACAGGAGAGAGAGAGAGACAAAAGCAGGAGAGCGAGAGAGAGACAGAGAGAGCGAGCGAGCAGGAGAGAGAGAGAACAAGAGAGAGAGAGAGAGAGAGAGCGAGCGAGCAGGAGAGAGAGAGAACGAGAGAGAGAGAGAGAGAGAGAGCGAGCGAGCGAGAGAGAGACAAAAGCAGGAGAGCGAGAGAGAGAGAGAGATAGCGGGGGAGAGAGAAAGAGAGAGAGAGAGAATGGGGCACACAAGGGGTTAAACCACGGTGCATGGCGTTTTCTTTGCCTGCCGCTGATACATGACTCAACCACGAGCCCAGCAGCGTTTGTCTGGAGCCGTGGGTTAGGTCACCATCAATGCTAATAACAACACATGGCTGTCTAAGAGATGTCATCTTAATTATTAATACCATTCAGAATTACGAGTGTCAGATTTTTATACCATCTCTGCGTGGGGTTTATCATAAGTGAAGGCTGCTGTAAACCCAGATAAGCCACTTTTGAGCTAGGGAAAATATAAACTTTACATCTGATTACAACTGGTAGCTTTTATGTAAAAAAAAATATGTTGAATAAAACATCGAAGTTATGAGATAAACAAAGATGAATACATGTAAAAGGCCCAGGCTTTTATGCATCACACAAGCTGCGGCAGAACCCATAGAGAAAAGAAAGGGTATTCCTTTCCTTTAGAAGTTTAGTTCCTGAAATAAGCACAGGATTTTAAATAATCATTCTTCCATAGCCACTTTGTCTTTTAAGGGCCGGGTTGAATTTCTGTTCATCTTCTACATCCAAGGAAAGGAGTCATGGTGGTGTCATGAAATATTAATGAGTTTTTTTTTTTTTTCTGCACCGGTGTGGCAGCTAATTACCTCATTAATATTCAATACCACTTTCATTCTAGGCATAGGCAATTTCAAAATGAGATCTTTTTCGACTTTAAGGAACACTATATGGATTATATTTCCAAGTTTTGAAACTATAACTGCTCTGTTTCCTAAACCCTTTGTTGGTCAAGCGTGGGTGAACTGTGTCTAATGGCACGGCAAGCACAGAGCACAACGTGACACTTTCTGTCTGTAACAATGGTGACAGGGTTATCAGCTGATAAATCTACGAGGTTTCCCATTGCTCTTCTGAACGCTTTTCGAACAACATCCCAGCAACCAATGCAGTCGCACATGTCAGACAACCATGCGAGCAAGCTTTGGAAAACACTTTGTTTAAGGAATGATTTGAACTTTGGATGATCTCCACATCTTGTATGTGGTATTTACGACATCCAGCGGGAAATACGTTCAAGTCTGTTCTGTCTTTTCCCTTCCCTTCTTTCCACCCTGTCAATGCGTATATAAGATCTATAAGTCAGAAGCTTTCTCTTCCACAGAAGTAGAGGCAGCAGTCGGTGTGGTGGTTAAGGTGACAGCCCTTTAACTGAATGTAGAAATGGTAAGCTGTGTATGTCCCTTTGGATAGAAGCATCTGCTAAGATTATAGACATTTCTGGAAGCTTTACTGCTAGTTAGGTTGAGACCCTCCCGTTGCCTCACCTCTGATATAACAGCACTCAAAGCTGAGAGAGTGAAACACTCATCTGCTGATACAGACGCAGTAAAAAGCTATTTCTTAAATATAAAAGCTCTCGTTTAATTTGCAAGAGGTACTGATAAAAGAATGGCTTCAGAAATCAAAATCCTCAGGAACGATACTCTTCAGAAACAACACTCAAACTGCTGCGTTCCACAAGTGATATGAAACCCGGCCAACCCCTTCTGGCAGATGTCTGCACTGTGTTCAGTATTCTTTACATGGAATCTTGTTTTTATTTCAGTAAGCACATAATAAAATGAGTTACTAGTTTTTACACTGAAGTGCCTGTTTACTGTAACCAGCTTGTGTCACCGACTCCTACCCACCACCCATTGTTAAACATACCACTCCAGGCTCACACAAATGTCTATGTTTGAGAACTGCTTTCCATACACTTGCTAAGGGCATCTTTGGTTCTTTATGGTTCCTTAGTTCTCCAGCTCCAGACTTTTCTCTGTGAGGTGAAAAAGGGGGAACTGCCCGTTTCTGGGTGCCGTGTACCTGTCTCCCGGTATCTTGTTTTATTTCCTATTCAGCACGGTCCTTCTGTGTAGTCTAAACTGTCGAACACAATGGTGCTGTTGGCGTGGCCCTGGTTTCAGCGTGACTGCGAGCCGTGTCTTTTGAGTAGGAACAGGAGTATTCACAGGATTTCATTGTTTCAGGACACACGGTTTTGTAATGACACTCCATAGCCTATTCAGGAGAAACGGAAGCAACATAATTCTGACTGCTGTTTGCTTCTGATCCAAACGCTTTGCTTGCAAAAATGCATGCCGCTCTGCACTATAGCCCTGTCAGGGCAAATGCTACCTTGCTTACACTTCATGTGAAAAACACCCACTGTTAGTGCGATTGCATTACACAATGCCGTTAAAGAAAACTGTGCACAATGATTGACCCTTTTAGATTCCGGGTTAAATCAACAGAGTAAAAGCAGAGAAGGGGCAGTTATCACTGGATAGAGGACCGCTCTGCGAGCCTTTCAAGATAAAGCGTAAGTCTGAGGTTCACGGGGCACAGGCTTGTAGAAGCGCTCCAACCTTTCGGTGCTTTTTAAACAGCGGCGTGCTCCAGTGTGAACGAACAGCCACGGAAACAAACAGGGCTGTCGAAATCGTCTATAGACAGGAGTGGCCGCCTGTCGGACAAATCTTACCTAAGTCCACAAACAATGCTTCAATGACTGCATTACGGACACAGTAGGGAGACGGAGCCGTCAAGTGCCGTCACCTTGTTAACAATTCCGCAGCATTGTCCAGACAACGTGTCCCAGGAATACGTTTATCGCCCATTTGAGAATATAACGATACATTTAACAACGATAGAAAACGTCGAGACACCAAGCATTCGTTTTAATATTACTTGCCATGAATTATGTTGAGCACTTGGGCTTCAATTGAGCAAACATTTACAGGATTCTCGACGTTTGTAGCAACGGCAGAGCTATTTGGTGCACCGTAAAAAGTTTTTTTCTTCCTCCACTGAGGATCTTTGGTCACATTTCACGTGTCCTGATGATAAGTATGTACCTTTACAACAACGTCCAACTCCGAACGCGTGAGTGAAGCATGCGGTGATGACATTTCCGAGTCTCCATGGTAACGTTTGCATTATTCTACCGACAGTCGCTTAAAATTATTTAGCGACGTATTTCAGTTAGCAAGCAGCAGCAGAAAGTCCTCTCAAACAAAGTACACGACATTCCGTGCAATGCTTCTGCATACGTTCTAAATAACAGACGCCTTTCATTGGACACACACAACTCCCGGGTGTCCTTGGATTAAAAGACATGTCTTGACTTACAGTTGCTTCTTCGCGTCCGCTTGTTATGTAGATAATAGATTCTGCCGGTGCACAGGTTTCTTAAACTTTATGAGCGCGCAGCAGCAGCAGCCAGTAATGTTATCGCCGAGTTCGCGTTCTTGGCTATTTCACAGAAGGAGGGAACTGGAAAAGCCACTCCCATAGCCTCACAGCTATATGTCCCGAGACCTGTCCGCTCACTAGCGCCACCTGTCGAATCCGTGCTGTAATTACAGAGTTTCCTCTCCTTCCGATTCTCCAATGTTCGCAGCTCGGCCGGAGCCTGTCGTCTTTCAGGCTCCATTTCCAAAGGATTTTTAACTCTTCTAACCTCCCCAGATCAGGATAGGACCGCGTTAAAGGTAAAGAAGAAGCTTTCAGGAATATGACGAGTCTGGGGTTGGGGGATAAATATCGTTGGTTCTTGGTGTTTTTAGCGGCTGTCGCTAAAGACGGAGGCAGAGACTGACTTCACGCATCAGTTGGTACCATGCTGATACTGGAGTGCCTCCTACCACAACAAACCATTTCGTTCTACAAAGGATTTAAAGCTCGGTTCTGCTCGTTTAGACTTTGCTCACAGACCGTGATACATTTTAGTTTTATTTTTATCCTTCGGTAAACGTTCGTCCTTCCCTTAAAGTGAACGAAACATTAAACGTTTTATTTAGCTAGCTACCCCCCTCGCTGCGTGAAGGTGCAATTATGCTTTCGTTGCAGCTCTAGAATCTTTACCAATATTTGTGCGCTCCTGGCGATGTAAATAGTGCTGCTTTCGGCCATAATATTCGCAACACTCGTTCGTTCTTCTACGGGGTAGTTAACGCTAGGAGGGCGGAAAGACTCATCATATCGTCGCTAGCCAACAATAGCAGGATTTCGATAAATACGCTAGCTAGCTCAGTAAAATACTTAATGTCAGCGATGCAAACGCACAGTGGTTGTGTAGCTAGATACAACGTAAGCCGCATGTTGAGAGTGGATTTTGAGAGACATGTTAATTTCGATTTAGAAAATTATTATTTGTATATATTTATACTTGTGTTAAGCGTGTTCAACTTTTATCCTTCAGAATGATTTAAAAGATCATAGCAATAATGTTAGCTATCTGCTTAAGCACATTTTGAAAATATTGGTCTAGGTGTTGTTTTTGTGTGAAATATTTGCTCCTGCGCTGAATTTCTATGAATCCTATTTAACATTCAAATCAACACGGATACCGCACGCACAGTTATGAATAATCAAGTTTTTTGAGTATCAGTACATCGTTTATTCTAGTTGTTAATGTAAATGATCACTAACAAACTTGGCCACACATTTAGATTATAAAAAAAAATAATAATAATAAGTCGAGTAACTGAAAAAAATGGTTATTACGAAAGTATGTTGTATTACTTCCCTTTTGATAAACATCTCCCCTAGTCCTCTCCTAGCCCTCGGTCGCACAGGTTAAGAAGTTGGGGGCAGTAGAGGAACTGCAAAACCCGGTGACATCTAAACATACCGTTCGGAACTTTATTGGTGTTGAAGGGGGAAAATGTCGAGTGACAGACAACGGTCAGATGACGAAAGTCCGAGCACCAGCAGTGGCAGCTCTGATGCAGATCAGAGAGACCCGCCGGTTCCCGAACCCGAAGAGCAGGAAGAGCGAAAACAGCCCACAGCGACTCCGCAGCAGAAGAAAAATAACAAACTGTCGAGCAAAACGACAGCCAAATTGTCCACCAGTGCTAAAAGGTAACCACTTTTCCTATACTGTGGCAAATCCTGAAACTTAATGTTTAACCAAGAAAATTGGGGAAATTTAAATGGAAATCGGTTGTCTTTTCATTTCGATCTGCCATTATAAAACTTTACAAAATGTAGCTGTACTCTTGCGCGTATGTGTCTGTAATGCGACTTTATTAAGGACCCGGTGACACCGTTTTTACCGTTGATGGCCATTATTTATTGAAGTATTCTGTTGACTGTCTGACTTCAGGACATGAGCGCACATGATCATTTGGGTAAAAATGTACCCCCTAATGGCCAGTTTTGCCTTGGGTGTTAATGGATCAGTTAGCTTTAAACTTAAAAAAACAATTGTTAGAGTACTGTAAGCTAGAATGGACCCCCCCCATGCTCATCATTAGGAATTGTAAGTGTGAGTGTGAGCGTATGCACTCTTGTTTTAAGTAAACTTCAGTGCATTATATATTCAAACTTTCAGAATTGGATCTTTGTGGTCAGACCTCATCTAAGAGTCTGCAAGTGATACTTTCTGAATTAAACTCTGTTAAACTAATCTGTTCATTTATCCATGGAGAAATTGTGTCAAGTAAAACATCTGTGGACGGCAGATTTGATCTAACGCCCTTAATTCAAAGTTTAAACAGGGAAATCCCACTCCTCCGTTGCTACACGTTGCTAATGATGCTATAGGAGACTCGCTGCTCTTTAAAGCCCTCCTCAAATATGCCCGAGCCACCCCCTCCCTTTCTGCCTCATTTGCATGTAAGCTTTAAAAGAAAATCTTCTGTGCTAGAAGTGCCTGTAACCCAAAGGTGGGCGGCAGGACAGGAGCCGGGGCGAGAGGTCTTTGTGTTGGTGTGGAGAGCTCGGTGATCCGGCCAAGGGAAGGGGAAGAGGGCGAGCTGCTAAGTTTTCCTGTTATGGGATTGTGGCTGTGCCTCTCAGAACAAAGAAGAAACGGAGCAGCCATGTTGGCTGCTCTGGAGATCCAGAGCTGCATTAAATGCTGTGCTGGTAGAGGGCAGTGTAAATCCTGCTTGTTTTAAATCCTCACCGTCCTCTCTCATTTCCCCCTAGAATTCAGAAGGAGCTGGCCGAAATCACCCTGGATCCCCCACCCAACTGCAGGTATGTCAGGAATCTCGCCATATGTTCTCTTTTTAGGGAATCTTTACAGCCAGATCTGCGCCGCAAATGACTGTTTGTATGGTGACTGGGGTGCCTGCTTTTCAGCAAGGGCCAGGAAAGTCTGCATTTTCCAGGATTTCAACACCATGGCAGCCGTTGTGTTACGGCACCAATCTAGTCCCATTTTCTGATTATGTTCATGTTCATAGAACGTGTTCAACTATATAAATAAATAATGGAAATATCTATCTTTGGTACAGTGGTTAGATGAAATACTGTATATTCATAGGGGTGTGTGTGTGTGTGTGTGTGTGTGTGTGTATATATACACACACACATACATATGTAAGGTCTAACAACATTCATTTTCCTGTTGGAAATTGGTAGCTGTTTTCCCATTGGTTAATTTATTTTATTGAATATCAGTAAAATACTTATCATTTTACTTGACTGGAAATGCATCGTTGGTGTTGTGAAGATGTCTGATTTAGTCCAGTCTAAACCTGCCGCAGTTTCCCCTGTGCATTCCCAGTTGGTGTCTGACTGATTTAGTCCAGTCTAAGCCTGCTGCAGTTTCCCCTGTGCAATCCCAGTTGGTGCCTGACTGATTTAGTCCAGTCTAAACCTGCCGCAGTTTCCCCTGTGCATTCCCAGTTGGTGTCTGACTGATTTAGTCCAGTCTAAGCCTGCTGCAGTTTCCCCTGTGCAATCCCAGTTGGTGCCTGACTGATTTAGTCCAGTCTAAGCCTGCCGCAGTTTCCCCTGTGCAAGGTTTCCTGCATTTGGGTCCTATGATATGCTGTTGAAAACGACCCAGCTCTGTGGTGAGTTTTTTCCCGTGCAAACTAGTGAGTAGCCAGTTCCCCTTTGGTTTTCAGCTCTGGTGCCATTTCTCAGTTTGGAAAATGAACTATTTTTAATGAATGTGATGAATGGAATGAATTCACTTTTGCCTTTTAGAAGGGGGTGTGTTACTTGGCAGAATGCACGAGGTATAGCATTTATGATTTGACAGGTTTATTCTGGCTGCTTAAACAAGCCTAGCATTGTGCCCTAATTGGTATGTTACGGAAGCATACTGTATTGAAAACCTAGCGGATTTGATTTTTTACAGATATTTTTAAACCAAATGTGTGAAGTTATTTCATGGTTTATAATAGAACTATTGACCTTATCGACAGATATCCTTACAGAAATCGGTTTTCACTGAATGTAATCCCTTTGACCCCAGAAGTGAAATTCTGAAGAAACTTGGTGAAGTTTCTTGGTGAGGATGTATTTGTTAAAATGGAACACGTCTTTTTTGTTTGCCTGTCCTGACCCGAGGCTAAATATGAGAGCCAATCCGTTCTCAGTTCTCTGTTCTGCCGTTCCAGCTGAATAAATGAATGAAATGTAAAACTGAGCTGTGTACGTCGCTCTGGATAAGAGTCTCTGCTAAGCATCTGAATAATGTAATGAAATGTAATTCACATCTCATTCATTATTTCCTGTTAAACAACCCTTCTCCGTCCTCAGAACTCACTGGGCTCAGATCCGACCATGTTCCTACAAGAGGGCCTCCCCTTTCATGTATTTGAGTGTAAAATGCTTTAAAATTACAGCTGTAAATTCGAATACTTCCTAACTTTGAATATTTCAGTGAAGTCAGCGATTCGGTCTCTGCCTCCGGATATCCTGAGGTCCACTGTACCATTGAAGATGTTTTTGTCAGTTCAAGTATGTGTTCTCTGCGACATAGGATTAAGTTCTTGGAAAAAGAGCTAAAAGGTTTTATAACCCCACAAATTACCAGTTGGGATCATTCTCTTTATTTGCTGGTTTATGGGGGTTTTTTGTCCTCTGTCGGCTGTACATTGGAAGGCTTACGGACTGCTTAAGGCCCTTAAACTGATTTTATTAGCCTCGTAGGCCACCATTCTGTAGAATGTTGGTGAGATAATGGGATTAGAACCACCACCCTACTGCGGTTGATTTGTCCTGGCTTAATGAAGGTCCTGTTTGGTTTCTGCTGTCCGGTCTGGTGCGCTGCATCGGGAGTGACACTCATCCTGCTCGTGTGCCTTTTTCCCTCCTAAGCAATGCTGCCAAACTCATTGTTCTGTCACCCGTGACCCCGCGATCTACGCCCCCTGGACCCTGGCTTCTCTGCCTCCCTTCACAGTCTGTGTGCTGGTGGATCTAGTGTGTCCTCAAGTGGTTCTGGTTCTGGTTCTGGTTCTGGCTCTGGTTCTGGCCTTGGTTCTGGTTCTGGCTCTGGTCTTGGTTCTGTTTCTGGTTCTGGCCTTGGTTCTGGCTCTGGCTCTGGTTCTGGTCTTGGTTCTGTTTCTGGTTCTGGCCTTGGTTCTGGTTCTGGTTCTGGCTCTGGCAATGGCTCTGGCTCTGTTTCTCCAGTTCAGTTTGTGGGTCAGGAACCTGTATAGTTCCACAAATAAGAGCGTAACTTTGCTGCTGTATTGGACTGTCAGGTGACCATTTCTTCACAAACCATCAAACTGTATTCATTTTTAATCTATTTTAATAAATTCAGCTTAAACCCTGCTTAGCAATGTTCTAAGGGAATAATAGTCCTGCTGATTAGGGTTGTGTAAGGTCAAAATGACCACACTTAAACAAGGTGCATTGGGTGAAAACTCAGGTGAAATACCTGACGAATGGTATCAGGATTGGAAGTGGATTATGCAGTGAGGACGCACATAACGGCGTTGGAAGGCTTCCGCTCTAACATAGGCCAAAGAATCGCCGGATTTTGCATCATTTTCAGTTTTTCTTTGCACCAAAGTGTCAGATTCCAAGCGCCAATGGGACACTGCGGTTTTATGGCCGGGTTATTGTGGGTCGTTAAAATCGCAGCCTGGCTGACAGGAGTCTTAGGCTCTAAATGGGGTTGCAAAGTTGATTTTGAATGAAGCCCCTGGCACCATTTAAGTAAGCAGTATTGCTGGAAAGCCGTAAGAGAAATGAAAAGACGCCCAGAGTGGTCTGATTTAACCTTAAAACACACGTGTCAGCATCAATCTGTTTAGTTCTCCACAAAAATAACTATACTAATATTATGCTGTATAACCCGGCATTCCACATTGATTTCACGCCTAGGAGCAACGGCTGAAACGCGTTTCCCTTCTGAAAGAATGAGGCAGTCACAGAAAGATAAAGGTGAGAGGTGAGATTTAGTGCTTTTCCCTGACAGCCCATGGGTGAGTGAGGGTTATTTAGTGCACAGAAAATGACCACCGTAGTCCGTTAAGCTGCGCTTGAAGATCTTCCCTGCTTTGGAACACAAGCAGTCAGGAATATGGAGTGATACTTATGTCATATTTTAACCAATACAGAGTGTAACTGGCCCAGAGAGAGGTAGCTCTGTCCTCTACATTCATGCAAAGAGGCTCGGAGTAACTGCTTAGGTCCCGCTTCAGGGTCTTACATGTTTACAAAGCTACAGTCATCAGAAGTCATCAATCCGGTTATAGGTTGATTCTGCTCTACCCCCCCAGGCTTCTGACATTGAATTTATTTCTGTTGTTTTTTTTTTTTTTGTGGGGGGGGGGGCAGTGTAAGTTACCCATGCGATTGAGCTGGGCCTGTCTCTCTCTCTGTCTCTATCTCTCTGTGCCTGTCTCTCTCTCTGTCTCTATCTCTCTGTGCCTGTCTCTCTCTGTCTCTCTCTCTGTCTCTATCTCTCTGTGCCTGTCTCTCTCTCTCTCTCTGTGCCTGTCTCTCTCTCTCTCTGTGCCTGTCTCTCTCTCTCTCTCTCTCTGTGCCTGTCTCCCGCTCTCTCTGTGCCTGTCTCTCTCTCTGTCTCTATCTCTCTGTGCCTGTCTCTCTCTCTCTCTCTCTCTCTCTGTGCCTGTCAATTCAATTCAAAGATGCTTTATTGGCATTACATGTATTTGCTAGTGTTGCCAAAGCAATTTTACAATATAATAT
>JAOYSI010000020.1:4134451-4152116 GCA_025775065.1 Hiodon alosoides | reverse complement strand
CCTCCCACTCTGCCTCACCGGTCCTGCTTACCCTCCCAGTCTGACTCACCTGTCCTGCTTACCCCCCAGCTGGCTCACCTGTCCAGCTTACCCTCCCACTCTGCCTCACCTGTCCTGCTTACCCCCCAGTCTGCCTCACCTTTCCTCAGGTGCTTCTTCTTGGTCTTGCGGCGGATGCCATTGACCCCTGGGACTGGCTTCATGTCGCTCTTGTTGATGGGTGGAGGGTGCAGGATGGGTTTTGGGGCGCGGGTCAGGCATACTGGCAATCCTGCCGCACACATCAGGATACCTGTCATTCCTGTCCACAACAGTGAGAGAGGCAGGCATGTCAGCTGACGATGGCAAGCCGATAAATCCCAGTTTAATTTAGTAAAGATTGATGGGTTTAAAACAAAGCATATTGTTAGAGTTCAGCACAGAAGGCACAGCAGACAGTTGTGACCAGATGTGCTTACAGTCCAGGTGCGTTGTTACCTGCCAGTGCTGGATGGACTGGTCCAGAGCCAGTCAAGTTCTTCACTGGGAGGGCAGGAACCCTGCAAACAGAAAAGGCAAACCCTGCTAAACAGAGGTACCCTGTACCATGACCACAGACACTGGGGAGTAGGCAGGGTGCCCCCCACCATACCTAAGTAAAAACATTTTTCCCCCAGTGCTGACCCCAGAACAAGTCCTTATGGTCATCTGTAACAAAGGTCCAGCTCCAGCACAAGAAAAATGAGGACAGCTGGTGGAAGAGGCCGAGACGTTGAGAGGAGAATGATTGGGTGGCGCTTGGGGAGGGGAGACAAACAGGGACGACAGGGCAGCAATAAAAGTGCCAAAGATAAATAGTGCAAATAAAAAAGATTGAGAGAAGCACGGGGGCAAGCCATGAGCGGGCCGTGTCTGTGAGTCAGGGGTCCGTAAGGAGTAAAGGAAGTCCTCCCTCCCCCCACACCACCCTCTGGTGCTGCTAAAAGGAGAACTCGCCCTCAGTGTGGAAAAACAAGCATGCCCAGATTCGCCATTATACTGTTCACGTAGCAGAGTACGCCCCTAGCCCAGTCACCTTTCTCCAGTGGTGTACCGGCACTGTTCACGACGGCACCCTCTGTGAAGTGCTACAGAAGGGGCATTGGATGGGCAAACGATCCCTGCTCACCACAGTGCATAGCGGCAGCAAGGCAGAGTGCTCACATGAAGATCTCCTCTCACCTAGGATCAGGCCTGTCCCCCAAAAGCAGTCTTTTCTCGCGTTTACCACGACTGCACAACATTTGCAAAATGTTCTGTCCCCGAACGGGAAGGACACAATCTTCCAGATGAAATTATCTCAGAGTGGTTGGCAGGTAAAAAAAAAGGTCGCACACCCATGGCTCAGCAGATTCACAGGTTGTCCCGCGCCCCGCTGACTGCACGCCCCGGGCCACCGCCGCTCGACGTTTAACGGAGATCCCTCTCAGGCTAATTGGGCAGGGATAGGCGCCGGCCCACCCAGGTTTCG
This sequence comes from Hiodon alosoides, assembly GCA_025775065.1. Lineage (NCBI taxonomy): Eukaryota > Metazoa > Chordata > Actinopteri > Hiodontiformes > Hiodontidae > Hiodon > Hiodon alosoides. The sequence goes on along the minus strand of JAOYSI010000020.1, from coordinate 4,150,627 downwards.
TCGTGACAAAATAGTCCCAGAGAGGGACAATTGAACCTTGCCGAATCGAATGAGTTCTGCGTTAGTTGCTCATCATCTGTTGTTGCACAACAAGCGGACCTTCAAGCGTGGTAAGTTAAAGCGCTGACTTAATTACTGTATGCCGTGATTACATCTGCTGCCGATTTTGGAGACGGCTTTAGATCCTGGGTAAGCTGTTGCATTATGTGGGATTTTATTTTCTGTTCCCTCGGTGTAAGGTGAACACTGCCCAGGCGGAACATAATAAAGACATTAATGAAACCACCAGGGAAAAACGGGGGTAACAAATCTCGAGTCATCACAGAGGATTTTAATAGACAAAAGTGAGTCTGCAGTGAGATTAACTCAGAAAACTGAAACCAACACGCATTTACAAAGAGCAGTTCAGTTCCTGCCAGCTGCGATAACAGTATTTTGTCCCTCTGCTTATCGGAACATTTTTGGACTGTTCACACAGCCTTGTCTACAGATGTCTTCTTGCTGTGGGCAGTGATGATCTATCCCCACTATTGTATAACCATTTTGTTTTTGCTAGGAGGTTGGAGGGGGGAGGGGTAAGGTTGCATGTGCTGAATTTATTGAGCTTCTCCTGGCTAATAAACTGTGGATGGCCCTCTCTCTCATCCTCAGCCATAGCTGATAAATGAATGAGGGACTAGATTGCAAAACTCCTCAAAGAGGGGCTGAGGAAGGACGTTCTACTAAAGTGCTGCCGCACACCTGGATAACCGTATTAATAATCGGTAAACACCGGTTTTAACAAAGCCATTGAGGTACACACACATAATTTTGTACTATATGTGCCTTAAGCAGAGATATAAATAAGGTGCTGCCCACTGGGCAGGTATTTCCCTTAATTTAAGCAAACCAAGGAAATTGAAAACGAGATTTGCATTTTCTTCCTCAAAAGTATGTTGCTTAGGCACTTGGTGATTTAATAATTAATTTAGGAATAACGTGAAAGCACACACACGCCTACGCGCGCACACACACACACCCCGCAACACACAGACTCATGACCACACACTCAAATGCACACATACATGCTCTCCAGCCCACACAAAATCGTGACCATGCATATGCACACTAAAATGCGCACACACAAAAACACACACTGCGCTCATACCTTCAAACTATGGAGATGGCCTGTCTTTATTTTTCTCTTTGTGCACACACGCATTTCAACACGCGCGTGCACCTACTCCATCCCACACCGACACACACACATACACACACACACTACAGTTTTGAAGCAACGGCAGCAAATGACTATTCCCAGTGGTGGCATGTACAATAGGATGAAAATCTCAAACCCCATTGCTGTGACCTTGCTGCAGCTACACAGGTTTTCAGACTGGGCTACAACAGGAAGGTTTTTTTTAATCAAAACGGAATAGAGCTCCTGCAATAGCGTGACACCAGAACCATGTTGTTTTGTCTTCACCCAACCTGCCACACTCCCAGACAGCAAGCCTCCTAATTCCCTCAGTCTCTTCTGCACCCCTGCACCCTTACCTTGGGTGGAAGGAGACTGCCACTACATATGCCCTGTGGTGATGAGGCCAGCCTGGGTGACTCCAATCGAATTGAGTTATTTAGGTGGACTCTAATCCCCACGAGACGCATCTGAGACCCCCCGATGCCATGAGTCATGACACTTAGGGATTAGTACGCAAGTGGAAACAACAACAACAACAACATTCACATGGACAAACACAGCAACAAAAAAACCCACATCACTGAGCAAAAGCGCTCACACGCATCACATGTCAGTACAAATGCACACTGTTACAAGCGATATATTACCATGTTTGTCTCAGTGAACACTGAACATCTGAAAAATATATTTTTGGTGACATACTCATCTGCAGACTGGACTAAACTAACTTCTGATTTTTAAAAGCTGCATTATTCGTTTTATTTCTAGATAAGGTGTGTCCTGACCAGCATCGGCGTTATGGGTGGGCGTTGGGGGTCCAGGCCCATCCAAAAAGGTCACTGTGCCCCCTCAGCTGAATTCTCTCCCTGAGCTAATGTTAATTATACACTTAATAAAAGATATGTGAGGTCTGTTCCTTATGTTCTGGCGCTGACCCTCGTCCTGATAACAAGTACAAGGCACTTCAAATCACATTTGGAATATTATGGATCTACCTTTGAGCAAGGTTGCTACGCATCATTTCAGTAAAATGTGAAATTATGTGCATAACGTTAATTATATACACCCTCAATAAGATCCCAACTAAGAAAATAAAGTGTGCAGCTGCATCCATTTCAACGCCAGCCAACTGTAGCACTGTATTCTTACTAAACAAAGATAACAAAACACTGGTTCAGTTATTTTTAAAGCTGTCCTCTCCCTTAAGCCCTGTATCACTCCAAGGGCTTATCTCTGCTTTTCATTGACACTCCTAACTTCCAGACTTGCACGGGCAAATCAAAGGTTTTGTTTAGAAAACACTTGGGTGATAATTACCACTTGTGAAGATTAAAAAAAAACAAAAAACTGCTTTTTAAGTTGTTTGCCGACTGTTCATTTCTCAATGGCTCTTACTTTTTAAATCCCCAATCCTCTGCCTCTCTTTACTACCATCTATTCCTTTCTCCCCCCTCTCTTCCTTTCCCATCCACACCAGCCCTAACCCTCTAGCCTTTATCCTCCCTCGTCTTCCTCGCCGACTTTCTGCTCTCCCTTCGGCAGGACTTAATTAGGCTGAGAGCAATGCGATTTTCTCTAGGTACAAAAACCAAATTAGGCCCAGTTACAGGAGTGCTGACTGCAGAGTAACATCTCCTCATCTGTTTATTATGCACCACAAAGACAAGTAAGGGGGAAAAAGGGAACTACAAAAAGTGCTAAATTTTGCATATTGATGGGGGGGGACAGAGAGAGAGAGACAGACACAGCCTCTGGCCAAGCTCACGGACAGATGAGAAACATACAGCTCCCACAAGGCTACAGAAAAACAAGAAAATAAGCAATAATGATACAGTACATTTCCAGATCTAATTTGCTAGCGCTGATAAATGCTTTGTTATCTATTTAGCCAGTTCCACATAGCAGACAACAAGCTGGAAGGAACAGAACTGAAAGAGCTTGGATGTCTATCTATTAATGCTCGCAGTCTTGCACAACGTGGGCTCCAAAACCACTCCACTTCCCCCATGTGTCAATGGGATAACGACAATACAGCCAGCCAGCAGAGCTCCAACCCTGCTTCCTGCTGCTAGCAGAAAGTCTGCTGCCTCATTCGGAGACATAATTCAGCTTCGTGAAACAATCTCTCTTACCCGTCGTCTCCTTCCTCCTCCATCTTAGCTCAGAGTTCAGTGAAGGCAAGAGCGTCTTCCTGTCTGCATGGCTTCGACACCCCACTCCGAAATTCGCTCGTGTGCGCTGAGCGATGGGGAAGTGAAGAAGGGAAACAATGCAGTGCTGTTTGTGTCACATGAAACGAAGAATCCCTCCCTCCCTGATTAGAGCCATCCTCTGCCATCCCCTGTACCTCACCTCCCTCCACAAACTCCACTGGAGGAAAGCCACCAGTTTGCAGGGACAAACGGCAGCAAAGCCGTCTCCTGAAGGAGCCGTTACGCTCACCTGTGGCCACGCACGACTGCGGTCACTATGGTGAAAGTTAGCAGAGAGGCGAGGAAATAAGCAGGCAAATGATCCAGGCTACAATATAGTTCTACAGGGAAGATCTAAAAAACTTTCGCAACAAAAATGCAGACAAAATGTAGGCAATGAAATGCTGGCACTGCACAGTGTCCACACAGTGATGTGTGGTCTCCAAACATTGCTGTATAAGGCATAAAGACGCCAGCAATTTTTTTATAGCCTCATTTACACTGAATAGGTATTCCTTTCACCATGATTACTAGGACAATTGGTAGTAAAATGTCTGGAAATTAACTGCTGGCAAAACAATGCCATTGTCTTTAGTTTCTATAAAGATAGAAGCTATGCAAGCAACTTACTGAAGAGATGCTGCCATTTCTCCCTGAAAATGGAGCAGTGTGAACAGGGTTAGTAATTAAAGTTAATGTTGTGGAGTGGCATGGAGGAACAAGGCCCTGATAGAACGGGAAACACTCCATAGCAGTGGGCACAGGAGATCTAACGGTACTCAGCTTCTATTACGAGTCTGCTCTTGACTGCCTAACTGATTGTCTGACTATTACAGGTGTCAATCAGATGCTGTCTGAACAGAATTGTAGAAACCCTTTTAACTAAATGCTCGTTTTCTACTCTTTGAGTCACAGATAGTAGGGAAAGGCTAATTTATGTAAAAAAGCAAATTAAAGACCTAAAATGAGTTTGAGGACATTCTTTAACATTCGTAATAGACCGATTGGTGAATGGTGAGAAGAGTAGCACCGGGGTGCCAGCAGATGGAGCTCTCATATTTCCTTTGAAATACTCATCGGCAACACCAACGAGACTGCAGGGGGCAGATGTGTTGGGGGTGTAGCCTTTCTAACATGTTATAAACATGATCTTCAACAAGATTTCACGCAACTGTAAATCCTTTAAAAGGAAAATGACATGAACTGCATGTCACGCACACACAAACACAAGCCTACACATTCAGGCACAGTTAACCAGTGCTCACATTCAGATCCTTTTATTACAAAACTCTGCTGAGAGTGCAAGGATTGTACAAATTCTGTCAGTGTGGAAAATTATATGAAAGTTTCAGTATTTAATGCTATTACTCACAAGCATATGTATATACATATGTATATGTACACACACACACACAGCTTCAAGTCTTTAAGGATAAGTTTGAACCAGCTTTCCACACAGTGTCTGACTGATTTTGGCTTGCAATCATGTACTGCAATTTCCAATAGTGCGACTGATTCTGTGCCACAGAATATGACAGGGCCAGGATAGAACATTCAGCTTTTTTTCTTGAGCCACTCCAATGTTATTTTGGCTGTGCTTTCCTCCCCTGCTTCAGTTTTTTCACGGACTCAAGCAGATTCTCTAGCAGTAATGTCCCAATATTCATCCATTAGTCCTTCAATTATAAGAAGATGCCCAGTCCCTGCTGATGCAGAGAAGCATCCCTATAGCATGATGCTGCCACCACCATACTTCACTGTAAGGATGGTGTGACAAGAGACATGGACACTGTTAGGTTTGCGTCACACATAGCACTTTGAGTTTGAACCAAAAAGCTCTATCTTGGTCTCATCTGACCACAAAACTTTTTCCCACATCGCAGCTGGGTCACTGTCATGCTTTCTGGCAAACTGCAGAAGTGCTTTCAGATGGTGCATTTTGAGTAACAGCTTCTTTGTTCTTGATATGGTTGACTGATGAACCATTACTCCACTCGCAGAAACTGAACACCGTAACTCCTTCAACGTGATTGTTGGCCTCTCTGTGGCTTCTCTCACAAGTCTCCTTGTTTAAGTTCTGGCTTTTGAGGGAAAAGAGAAAACCTTTTCTTGATAGACCAATGCAGCTTCCACTTCCTGATTATTGATCCAACTGTCCTCATTGGGATATCCAAACACTTGGATATTAATTCCCTTTTTCCTAATCTATGCATTTGTATTCATGTATTTCTAACTTTGGTAGAATTGGTCATCATTTTCCTTCAGAATCATAGCCTGAAGATGGGTTTCATCCTGAAAAATGGTTCACTGGTGGAGGCATATGGTAAAGTAACAGTGTCCTCGCTGGGGAAATTTCTTTTATTTGAGTAAACTGGATGCTTCCGCAGCACGTTAAATACGTATGATGGCAACACATTTCATTTTTCTTAAAATAATTTCCAAAATAAAACCCATGTTACCTAACAGTATCTGATTTTGAGTTTCAGTATTTTAAAATAAAATATCAAACAGAATGAAATTTTAATGTACCATTTGTAATAAATGGTCAGGGGTCTAAATACTTTTGCAAGGCACCGTATGTATATACACACACCAGCATGATAATAATAAAATGGTAAGATTTAGATAATAGTAATAATAACAATAATAATAATAATAATAATAATAATAATAATAATAATAAACGCTGAGAGAGAGAAAGTTTTGATAAAACTTCTCGGGAAGTCTGAGAGAGAAACCAGATGAAAGGGGAAAGCTTAAATTTGTGACAAGAAAGGGACTTGGTAAATTCAGTTGATCCAGTCTGTCCAATTGTTAATTCTGCTGTATTAGCAATACTCCTGTGAGTAAAGTGGCGTTAATGAATGACGTAGTCACTGTCTGTAGTTCTGCAGCATCTGTCTGTAGAGTGTGGACGTGTATCAGGGCCACCTCTGAGCATAAACAATGCTTGGCTCCCAGCAGCTGCCAAGGCCCCTTCATTTCATCATCCGCCTTCATTTTAGCACCACAATGAGGTCATTGACTTAAATGAAAAAAACTTTAATTTAGTTAAAAACTGCATACCTGGTGTGTGTGTGCAGTTCTATAGAGATAGCAAGAGATTGAGTGAGATATAGAGAGAGCGAGAGAGAGAGAGAAGTGGTTTGTTAGAGAGTGTATTTCGGAGTCTATCAGCAACACGTGCATGTGTGCGAGAGCGAGAGCGAGAGAGAGAGAGAGAGAGAGAGAGAGAGAGAGAAGTGGTTTGTTGGAGAGTGTATTTCTGAGTCTATCAGCAACACGTGCACGTGTGCGAGAGCAAGCTCCCCAGCGCTGTGTCGACCACAGTCATCCTGTGTGTGGAGCCACTCGCCTGGGAACGCCGTCTGGTCTCCCCGCCCCACCTTCATTTTCTCACGGTCTCCCCTTCGCTTTGAGTGAGGTGCGAAGCAATAACACCAGTGTGTACTTCCCACTAATGTGGGTCACACCTGCACACTGGACTGATTCCTTTTCAACAGCTGTGTATGTTTACCATACAGTTAGCAAGGTAATCCACTATAGTACTTTCATACCTGTAAGTTGCAGAAGCTAATAACTGGTTGCTGTGCTTTATTGTCCAGAACATAGAATTGTCCAGCTTACAATGCAAAAGAGACTTATGGTAATAAGAGTGAGTAGGCATCTCTCTCGATGTATCTGACTGGTTGGCTAATTACAATTGCTAACATGCATTGGTCAGAACTGAAGTCACATTGTCAAAACTCTTCACACAGTCAGCGAGACAGAAGTGTATGTGGACCAAACTGTGAATCATTTTTCATTGCTTTCACACAAAATGCATTCAATCACCACATTCTCCAAAATCCATTAACACTTTTCTCATTCATCCTCCACCACCTGCAAAACTCTATATATTTGCAGCACATTTTTCAAATGCAAACACACTGTTTCCAAAACTATGGCAAATGTCGTGCATTTCTGCAGTAACCAGACTGAAATATATAGAAAATCTTAGCAGAATATTCCATCATTTCAAACACAGCTGATTGCAATTTCAGCTGAAAGCCACCCCAAGTGTCCTGTTTTTAGTCTCGTTACCAAACAGACAAATGGGGACGGCTTCAGAATGATTTAGTTTGGAAACATGGATCAAGGAAGTAAGGTTGGTGGGGAAAGAAGAGTGACAGGGACAGGGAGAGGGAGAGAGGGAAAGTGCGTTGAGGACAAAGGAGAAGAAACCAAGAGCGGTGGTCTCTGTTGTAATAAGGACCACAATTATTGACCATGTTGTAAACCATGGTCTCTCATTCAGAGTTTAAGGGTGAAACCAAATCTGCAGCGTTCAACAGCTGCATCAATAGTACGAATTTCCCAGCAAACCAATAGGTGAGATGGGCATCCTTCAGTGATAATTGAAATGCATATTACAGTACAATACAGTACGTTTACATTTTTACATGTACTAACATTTTGAAATATATTGATTGTTTTGGGTTTTACAGTAGGATCCAAAGGTTGCCTCCCACGGGAGGGAGAGGCAGAATATTTTCAGAAGCGCAGGAAATTGGCATTGTTGACTTGTTAATTGGCAACAATGCAATAAAACTGTAGGAAATTCAGGACAGAGTGCTGGCAGACAATTTCACTTTTGGGAATGTGAATACCGTCAGCACAACGACAATTGCCAGAGTCCTAGAGAAACATAAAATAAGGATGAAGCAGTTGTACACTGTACCCTTTGAGAGAAACGGTGAACGTGTGAAAGTTCTCCAGTATCAATATGTCCAGGTAATATGTCTATTCAATTACCAAACAGGGTACATACACAGCTATGCATAATGTACAGACCTGTAAAACTGTGGATACACTGTATTTCAGAGAGTAATGGAGATGGAAGCCAGGCAAACTGCACATACATTCATCTTGGATGAAGCTGGATTCAACCTGGCAAAAAACGCCGCAGGGGAAGAAATGTGATTGGACAGAGAGTAACCGTGGAGGTCCCAGGCCAGAAAGGAGCTAACCTCTCAATGTCTGCAGCACTGTCCAATGATGGTTTGCTGTAACACAAACCACTCATTGGGCCCTCCAATACAGATAGGCTTATTTATTTTCTAGATGACCTGCATAATCGACTTGTGCCAGCGGAGGACAGGGGGGCAAGAAACTCCCTTGGTTGTGGTGTGGGATAATTTGGCATTCCACCACTCTACTTCAGTCACAGACTGGTTTGCTGCACATCCCACGGTGTCAATACTATTCCTGCCTCCATACTCCCCGTTCCTAAACCCCATAGAGGAGTTTCTGCGTGTAGGTGAAAGGTTTATGACCACCATCCACATGACCAGGTGTCCTTACTGGATGCCATGAATGCGGGGTGTGGAGACACTTCTTCAGAAGACTGCCAGGGTTGGATTAGACATTCCAGAATATACTTTCCAAGATGCATTGCTAGAGAAGATATAAGATGTTATGTTGATGAGAACTTGTGGCCAAATGCAGGAGAGAGAGAGAACTAGAAAACCTCACATTACTGTACAGTATGAGTGATTATACCATACATATTGTTGATGGTTATCTTTTATAATTGTTATAGGAGCCCTGCAATTTATGGAATTTTTTGTTTTTTTTTTGTTTCGATTTTTTAGTAAGTAAAGTAAGTAAATTACTGTATGCAAAGATATGGAAAATAATAAAGGATATTGAAGCAAATTGCTGCATTTCTGATTCATTCTTGTTACATATACTTTAGTACAGTCAAAGTGAAAAGGTGTTATTCTTATTCTATAATGAAATACTGATTTTTGATACTGACAATGTATGCTTTCTGACTCAGAATTGTTGCCAGTCTCGTGGTTAAATAGGCATATTTTGAGACATTTATGAAGTGTTTCGGTGGTTTGAGTGTGTTTTGGAGGTGAGACTAACTGTTTGGCCAAGATGCATGTTGGTAATGCAGACTGAATGAAGAGTTTTGAAGTGGCTTCAGTATTGACCGATACTTGTTAGCAATTGTAAAAACTGTAATAAGAATACCAAATTAAGTTATACAAGCAGACAAAGTTTTAATGCCCCATGAAATCCTAGTACAAGCTGTCGCAGCCTGTCTTGAGAATGTCATTCCTTGCAGCTACCGTCAAAGATGATGAATGGAAGTGGCATGTCCTTGTTATATGGCACGAAAGCACACGTCTACCTAATTTATCTAACTGCTTGTAGCTTCCTAATGTTACTGTTAATCAAATCAAAAGGAAGGTGCGGTGAAAAGGAGGAACGACATTCAGTTTTACTACAAAGTTCCCTGGGTGCTTTTAGCCACCCCTCATTTAAACCTGATCCTCCTCCGTAGGAGGAGGCAAGCATGCTCCAGCTCACCAGGAAGTGGGGGCAAGTCTGTTCCTCCTCCCCAGGAAGTGGGGGCAAGAGCAGGCTGTTTAGGCCTCTGCACCTGACCCAGATTTAACTGGACCACACCTTGGTTTTCCCTGAGCTACAGCAGGTGGATGTGACCCGACACTAACAGGACCACACCTTGGAGTTCCCCGAACTAGGACGAGAGGATTTGACCAGGACTTCTACAGTTCTACTGTAAACGAGGCTTCAGGCATGGTGAAGACAGTTAGAAAAACAAAGTCACAACTTTTAGATACACATAAATCTAAATCGTGCCAGCAATGCTTTCACTTTAAAGAGAGGGCTCAGTGAATTTTTTGAGCAGGGAAGACACACGTCCCCATTTATTCGTTTCTACGGTGATGAAATGACACTCCCCCTAATCATCAACTTGTACACTATGACTAAAGACACTCCCCCACATCTCCAGGCTATGACTAAAGAGTGCATGCTGAGCAAACAAGCATCCCAAACCTAAGCACTATACACACACAGTGAATCTACTGTCTAATCACACCTCCAACAAACATTCATAGTGCTCCTACTGTAAAATCACACAAACACAGTGATTCTATTGTCTAATCACACCCCCAACACACATACATAGTGCTCCTACTGTAAAATCACACAAACACAGTGATTCTATTGTCTAATCACATATACATAGTGCTCCTACTTCAGCTCCTACTTTGCCTTTTCAGTCCGTTCCTGTGAAGAAGACTAAGGCCCTGGTGATCGGCACAAGAGTATCAATTACAGGACCTCTCTTAATCCATTATTCAGTGTGTGTGTGTGTGTTTGTGTATCTGTGTGTCTATATGTGTGTGTGAGAGAGTCCCCAGTGTATCCCATCCTTTACTGCAAACCAAGCCGGTTTCCACAGCTAACAGACCGCTGTGGGCTCACCCCTGCTCACACGAACACAAAAAAAACATGCACACACAAACACAAAATGTACACACACGTCTACACACGAACACACACACACACACACGTGCCCACACGTCCACGTACAAACACAAACATACACGTACACACATATATGCACAAACCCATGCACACAAACACACACACACACAAAAACAGGCATGCACACACAGAAGCAATAGCACACAAACACAAACACACACGGTTACGTGCAAACACACACGAGCACAAACATAAACACACACACACAAGCACACACACACAAACATACTAAACCTTGGCTGACAGAGGATAATCTGCTACAATCGAGTTACAATAAAGCACGGGTAAGCGAGAAGCGCCGAATGCTAAAGAACTCTCATGACTTAATCATCAGCAGGCGAACAAACACACACAGCCCAGGATACAATGCAGAGGGATGCAGCCGTGAGACGCTGCGACAGTCCCCAGCCCTCAAAGCCGAGCTGTCAATGCGGGTAGCGTCTGGCTGCTTCCTCTGCAGAGCCATTGATCACACAGTTAACAAGAAGCGCAGTAAATCAGCTGGCACAGTATATGCAGTATAAGGAGCGTGAGAGAGAACTGAGAAGAGGCTGAGTGAATGGAAAGGTGTGACACGGGGAGATAAAACTATGTAACACTGAAAGGGAAAAAAAGATGTTGTGACACATTCGGCACACAAAGCGTGAAACACACAAAAAAAACTAGGACAACAGATACGGAAACAAAAACACCTCTTCCTCCTTTTCGGCATACATTACGAGAACATCCCGAGAACATCCCCTAGCGCTCAACAATGAACTGTAACCAATCAACATGAGGGTTGATGTTCTTGATTTGTAGTGCTGCGTTACATAATTCACATGAACACTGACAGCAGCAGGGAAAAACCTACAGAAAAACAACTTAGTTATACACAAGCAACTGCTATCCAAAAGGAAAAATTTCGAAAGGAAACACCTGCTCTCTTACCCAGGTGGGATCGCTCCCCTGGCGGTTCCCATGGAGACCCGCTGGGTGCCAGGCCGGTTGAGGTTGTTCTGGCCATTGACAGTGAAGCCATGGGGGGGTGGCAGGGCGGGCAGTGCCGGTGAGCGGGGGAAGCTGGAGCCCGGCGGTGCGGGTGTCACCAGTTCTGCTTTGGTGGGCCCCACTCCGGCCCCAAGGCCGTTGCTGCCGGTGACGGCAGAGGCCGGCGACCAGAGAGAGGTGCCGGCAAAGGTGTTGCTCTGACGCACTACAGTGAGGGTGCCCTGTGGCCCCCCGGGCCCGGCCCCGTACACCTTCCGCCGCTGTGAGGCCAGGATGGCGTTGGAGGCGGCTCGAGTGCTGTTGACCAGGATGCACTGCTGGCAGGAGCACGGCTGGCCCGAGCTGGCGCCCACCGGCCAGGACTGCGACTTGGGGATGGAGCCCATGGTGAGCGGGTAGGCCAGGTCCATGCGCCGCCGCAGCCGCCGCCGCCGCTGGCTCTGCCGGTTGGTCTGCGCCATGCCGTTGAAGTCAATGAGGTAGCAGAACCCCAGGGAGCTTAGGTCCAGCCAGGGGTGCTGCTTCTCGTAGGCGTTCTGGATGGTCACGCAGATCTCCATGTCGTATGGCGTCCAGGAGCCGCTGTCATTCTCCCACTCCCACACCACGCCCTTTCCCGGGGCGGAGGACGGCTCGTAGAAGTTCCGCTGCACTGGGCGCATGGTGCCTGCGGGAGAAAGAGAGACTGGCTGTAAATGGCTCTTCAAGTCTTTCATCAGGAAAACTGTTTTTTTTCCACAGCGACCTAACCATCAAAGATTGAGTGAAGTAAGAGCGTTGCTATGTGTCATGTTTATGCGTGTGTTTTTGTGAGTGGGTGGGGACAATGTTGGGTAGATACCCATTTACGCAACAAAAGAGTTTTACAGGAACAGCAGCGGACCAGCTGTCGGTTTCATCCAGACAAAAAAAATATTCCCCACACTTCACACACCAAACTAGAACTATGACACCTACTTATGACTGTTCACATCACAAACAAAACCTTATTTTCACCTTTAATATAGCCGGCGTGCTCATAAGGCGACCCTGCATTGCACAAATGATTGATCACGCTGGGTATACAGGTGCTTTTTTAGAGAAGAATTATCTAGGGAGCAGTTTCACGGAGAGTTATACAGCAGGTAGTGGTTTAGTCATGGTTGGCATCAGTTGGAACAACGCTTTCTGCAGGTGGTTAAAGTGACCTTCAAAGGAGATGACTGCATGAAGGACCCGTTTTATTCCCAGTGCCAGTGATCTTCCTTTATGAGCGGACGGTTGTCAAGCCTCAAGGGTCAAGTTGTCAATCACCCCCCCAGGCAAGTTGAACAGCTTCCCTAGTTTATCAATGTGGAGGCCCCAGTGCTATTACACCGGTTGGCATTGGCCTCACGACAGAGATGGCTGGAGGCAACGTCTGTATCTATCATACCTCCAAGGTTGATGTTTGGATCGATTCTGCCGCATGCTCAATAATTCTGTTCATCCTTGATACAGCGGGCCTCTGGTGACACGGCGCGTGTAAGAATGACACTTGCGATGCTAATGGTCACCCCAGCCCAGGTGCCAAGGCTTGACTCCCAAAGTAGCATTTCAATTAACAATGCATTCTGGGGATTCATGCATTTGGGAAAAAACTATTTAGGCAAGCTTATGGGCGGTGTGACCAATTCAGTCTGATCCTGGGTTGCAGACTAATGTTGGAGTCTAATTAAACCATCAGTTATTTAATCAGGAATTTAATTTTCAGTAGTACAGGAACATGTGAAATGTCAATCCCACTGCCGGCAGATTCTGAAGAACTAAATCAATTAAAAAGTGGCGGAAACACTAGACCAGTTTATGCCTTTGTGTGCAAGGTGTTTTTTAGCAGTCTGAATAAGCAAAAACACCCATTGTTATTGCCCCCCTCAGCAAAGTGTGGTTGGAAGAGGTTTGATGCGATAACAAGGAATAAACTACTGTAGTCAACCTAAAATAACACACCCCTCCCTTCCAATTTTGCCAATGCACCATCATGCCTATTAAATTTTGCTGATTTTATTTTTAAATCGAGCGGCCGAGCAGCTAAGCAGCAGGTCTCTGAATTGAAATGTATAAGCCTGAACCACAAAAAAGCAACAAAGGCCCTCCCAGTGCCAGGATGGAGACCAGCCCGAGAAGTTACAATTGCACAGTCTTAGCTGAAGCTCAGTGGTATTTTTATGGGTGGGGAAGTCCGATGTTGCACCTTTACCTCTGTGCCGGTGATGACTTATGTCTTTATGCCCGTCATAACAAAGATTGTAGCTTGAGGGGAGAATGGGGTCGCCCCACCCCATCCGTCTGCCCGAAGCTCAGTGGCAAGAGCAGCTGGCTGGCCTCTGTGGAACACTCCCCACTCTAACACCCTTTAATTTAACGGGTAAACGCACTCCCTCGCAGGGGAGTGCCAGGTCATAATAGAAGCACACAGGTGTGATGGAGCGGAGAGGGCTGGCGAGGTCTGTGTGTGTGTGTGTGTGTGTGTGTGTGTGTGTGTGTCTCTGAGTCTGTGTGTGTGTGTGTGTATGTTTCTCTGAGTCTGTGTGTGTGTGTGTGTATGTTCTGAGTCTGTGTGTATGCGTGTGTATGTCTCTGAGTCTGTGTGTATGCGTGTGTATGTCTCTGAGTCTGTGTGTATGCGTGTGTGTGTGTGTGTGTCTCTGAGTCTGTGTGTGTGTGTGTGTGTGTCTCTGACTCTGTGTGTGTGTGTGTCTCTGAGTCTGTGTGTGTGTGTGTGTGTGTCTCTGAGTCTGTGTGTGTGTGTGTGTGTGTCTGAGTCTGTGTGTATGCGTGTGTATGTGTGTGTGTGTGTGTGTGTGTGTGTGTCAGAGTCTGTGTGTATGTGTGTGCTTGTGTGTCTCTGAGTCTGTGTGTGTGACTATGAGTCTGTGTGTGTGTGTGTGTCTCTGAGTCTGTGTGGATGTGCGTGCCTGTGTGTCTCTGAGTCTGTGTGTGTGTGTCTCTGAGTATGTGTGTGTGTGTGTGTGTTTGCATGCCTGTGTGTCTTTAAATCTGTGTGTGTGTGTGTGTGAGGGGAGGGCAGATTGCCGCCCGGGTATAATAACCCCAACAGTCTCACGGTGCCCCTTTCCTAAAAAAGGAAAGACTTCAGCACTATACAGTCGGACTGACCTTGAGCCACAGAGCCACAGAGCCACAATCACTTTAAAGGACAGGGCTTTGTGGGTAATTTCATTTGGGAAGGCTTCAGGCTTCCTCTGAGCGCCTGGCGTGTATGACTGGGTGTGGCGTGGTGATGGAGGCTAATGGGACATCTTTCACTGGAGAAGCACCGACTGCTTTCCGCCATCTCCCGGGGGGACCGTGAAAGATATCGGACATGCTACACATTAAGATTCTCTCAGTATACACGGCTCTTCATATTCGCTCAGGCCCCATCGATCTGGGTGTTGATAAGCTCCGTCTTGTTAAACTGTAGATTAATGTTCCGCTTTCAAATGTTTGAAACAGTGGGTGAATTTTATTTACCAGGCGTCAATCATGCCACACAACTGTGTGCGGGTTGTGACGTGACTTCTGTCACTGTCAGCATGTTCCCTTGGCAGCAGAGAAAAAATAACAGTCTCAATCGTGTTCTTTATGTTGAACAGGGAGCAGCCAAATGAAGCTATTGGCTTAGTAAATGTTTACCGTTGATACTACTTATAACAGAAGGAAATGTTAAAGACCGCATTAAAGCAGAGTTGTGCCAGGTTTGTAAAGAAAAAGACATTTCAGTCAGTAGAATATTGAACACACTTTTTTTTTTTTTATCTCTAAAGTTATTGCCAGCACTCTCTAGATAACCAGTTGCACCATTGCAAAGCGCTCTGATTGGAGGTAGCCCGGGCCCAGGCTCTCGTCTCCCGATTGGCAGGGGGCCTATCAGCTGGGGCCTATCGGATGTTTAAGTTAAGGTCTGTCCTGAGGTGTTATAACATGTGGCAATACTCCCACACCAGGCAATGAAAGGTCAAACCTTGGCCTTTCTTGTAAAAAACAAAAAAACAAAAAAAACACTATCAAAGTTTTTCAAGCTAGCCCCTTTTCACTTCCACCAGTCGCTTAGCTGCTTCCTGCCAGGAAACAGCCACTTCCTGTTGGACACCCTGTATCCCTAGGGGCTATCCTCTGAGCAAACTTATCCCCCACCGCAGATCTCTCCTTGCCCCTTTGGATGACACATGATATTCGGTCCAGCTGTTTGCCTCAGGTTACAGGCTCACTCTGCTAGTTTTCTCGGTGTGGGAGTCTCAGCTACCATATACAGTCGGGATAGGGGGAGTCATGCCCCGTCTCAGCTACCATCTACAGAGTCGGGATAGGGGGAGTCATGCCCCGTCTCAGCTACCATCTACAGAGTCGGGATAGGGGGAGTCATGCCCCGTCTCAGCTACCATCTACAGAGTCGGGATAGGGGGAGTCATGCTCCGTCTCAGCTACCATCTACAGAGTCGGGAT
>JAOYSI010000020.1:4102483-4119437 GCA_025775065.1 Hiodon alosoides | reverse complement strand
TGAGCATCTGTGGGATGTGCTGGACAAACAAGTCTGATCCATGGAGGCCCCACCTCGCAACTTACAGGACTTAAAGGGTCTGCTGCTAACATCTTGGTGCCAGACACCACAGCACACCTTCAGAGGTCTATTGGAGTCCATGCCTCGATGGGTCAGGGCTGTTTTTGCAGCAAAAGTGGGACCTACACAATATCAGGCAGGTGGTCATAATGTTATGGCTGATCTGTGTATTTAGAAATGTATAGAGGGAGTCCTCACCATTACTCACAACTAATTATGTGTTGAGGTGATGTTCAAGAATAGAGAATTTTATAGCAGATCAGTTCAGCAAAAGTCCTCAAATAAGTATATTATACATAATGCTACCCAGAAATACAGCTGTTCAAAGTAATTTGTCAATGGAACTGACATTCAGAGTGTCAGTGGTAGCTAGATTTAATCCAGTGCAGACAGATAATGTCTGAAGAAGTGGGTCTTCAGCAGCTTCCAGATGTTAGAGAGAGAGCTTGTACAAACACTGATGGGTTTACTCATTCCACCTTTTGGGCCTGACTCTCCTTGCTGGCCCTCTGCCGGGTTCAGTGCCCACTGGAGAAGTCATCCTCCTAATGGCAGTACCAGCCTGCAGGTGCCCAGGGAAGCCGGCAGAAGACACTGGTTAGAGACGAGCCGAGAGAAGCCTTTTGGTTTCCATCCACCCCAGCCTGGCCTGGGCGGAGCTCTACCAACTGTGCTGTGTACCCTGCTCTGCCGGTTACAATCAGCAACTAACATGAGGATTCAAACCTGCAAATTCCAACCCAGACATGACCTTTACCAACTGAGCCTTGGGAGGCCCATAAATATTCCTCTTCATTAAAGATTAGACTTCAGTTTTTATTTTGATTTGAAGATGCATTGTAGAGCATTGCTTTTGGAACGCTGCCAATATTGATTTATCTTTTGGTAGATTAAAGTAAATATGGGAGGATTGTGAGAAATACACAGCATGTTGCAGAATTATTCTCGCGCTTGCATAGTTTTGTTTTGTCACATTGACATTTTGTCTTTTTCACCCCTTAATAGCCAAACCACGGCGCAAAGACAACCCCGGTGAGAGATCGAGGTTTTCTTGTCCAGGTAAAGTTGTGCCAAACTCGTGTAATTTGACCCTTTGCATCCTGAATTGCCCATTTTACATTTCAAGTTGTCATTCGCAGATCATGGAATATGCCGAGCAGAGGATTCCCGTCCTTAATGAGTTTTGCGTTGTCTGTGACGAACCCCATGTGTTTCAGAATGGACCGATGCTTAGAGTAAGTCGGCACAGTCCAAATTTGTTTTTTTGTCCTCCTACTTTTATCAAGACTGAATGAAAGCCACTGAGACTGTTAGAAATAGTGCCTCATT
Organism: Hiodon alosoides; assembly: GCA_025775065.1. Classification (NCBI taxonomy): domain Eukaryota; kingdom Metazoa; phylum Chordata; class Actinopteri; order Hiodontiformes; family Hiodontidae; genus Hiodon; species Hiodon alosoides. The sequence continues at coordinate 4,118,048 of JAOYSI010000020.1, read as the reverse complement.
TTATTTTTTGTGACAAGTAACAGAAATGTCTGTTTTAATTCTGACTTTGTGTAATGCAGATAAAATTTTAGTTTTGAGTTAAGAATTTTGAAAAGGTCAAAAAATTGATCCCTTATTATTATTATCATATTTGATATTTTACTGTAGGTACCTCACTATTATGACATTGCTTAGAGCAGTGGTTCTCATCCCTGAAGTCCTGAAGACCCACTGTTCTGCTGGTTTTTGTTCCAAACAGGCAGCTCGCAGCTGAATCCTTAATTGAGTGGATGTACCTAATCAAAGCTTTTTAATGATTTGAAACAGTTGGTGATTTTATGTTAAATATAAAATTAAATAAGGAACTTATTCTAGAATGTTTTGAAAGCTGGACATTTCAAAAAGTCTATTTTAAGCAAATGATTTGTTAAAGTAAGTCCATATTTGCTCAGTTGAAACAAAAACCATCAGGACTGGGGACCCCCAGGACCAGGGTTGAGAACCACTGGCTTAAAGCACTGGATTAACTCTAGTCCCTCAGGTAAGAATGTATTAAACAATGGTAGGCTGTCACTATGATATTGAGTTTTAAAATCACACCATGCATTCTAGTGTTTTTAAACTACTGCATGCATGTATGGATTATTAATCTTTAAGTATTGCTTGATCAGAACAGTTGTTTATTGAGCAGATTTGTGGCAGTAAAATAAAATAAACATTTTAAATAAAAATTACGTAATTTTTTTATTTCGGAATTCCTTTCCATACGATATATTACAAAAAAGGTATCGGTTAGTGCTAACGCAGTTGTGTGGTCATCTGCCTTGCAGCCCACAGTTTGTGAACGAGAACTATGCGTGTTTGCCTTCCAAACCCTGGGAGTCATGAACGAAGCTGCAGATGAAATTGCCACGGGAGCTCAGGTACTGCACAGCTGACTTATTGTTCATTCAGAGACTTGGTCATCTGTAGTATTTTATATTATCTGCCTATTCGTTATCATTATACTGCTGCACAATGTAATACAGGGACAGAACAAATATATGGGGAGACATAAATCACTTGTAAAATCCAGTGATTTAATCTGGTAAGTCCAGTCTTACGTGGATACAGCCTTACACCTTCCCTCCATACTTCAATCAATGGCAATGGCTCCATTGGTCAATCAACAGCAAATTGAATCGTTTGCGTGCGCTGATATTATATGGCAAATGTTAGTAAATACATCCTCGGTGCCTTTATGTATTGAAGTTTGGGACTTTGTCGATTTGGTCATTTGTCTAAAAAGCCATGCAATCCTCAAGAGGTTAAAGAATGAGATTTTGGGCAAATGCTGCTATTACATCTGATATTTATTTCACCCAATAGAACCTAGCGGATCAATTCAATCAAAGTCCTGTGTATGGAATTAAAGTATATTCACATTCTTTGAAACAATAGGGTGGGAGTGACATTTTACAAGAAGATAATGAAATAAAAAATTGACGCAATTTTCTCAAATATTAACACATTTTAGAATTAACAGTAAACATACTAATTAAAATATTCAGTGTTAACCAAGTGCAATTAAAACAAGCTGCTTGAATTGAGAAAATCAGAACAATCCATATCCTTATACTTGCATCTGAGTGTGCACTCAGGTAGGTAAGGGTCCAAAGGATGTAGCCTATTTCTTTTTATAATAAATGTTTTTATTATTTTAGTTAAGCTAAACAAAGTATTTGTCAGGACTGTGTTGGCTTTTTATTATGAATATTAATTCACAAACGGTCTGTTTGTTTATCTATTTATTATGAAACATATAAATATAAATATTCTCCCTTTAAACATACTTGATAAGGATGTTCATCTGTTTGATGAAACTGGTGTACCTTTCCATGGTTTTAATGTGGCTTGACATTCTCGATTTTCGGTATTTTTTATGTATGAAATGCGCACAGTATGACTCCTTTGGACTCCGGACATTCTAAAATAAACTTTTCACACTTTTAGCCTTCATCGCTAAGAGGCATCTCGGCCGTATTTTCCTGGGAATTACTTTACTCAGTGCCTGGTGGCCATTAGCTGTGGCAATTCAGAGCCAAGAGGGTTGCCTTGTTTGTAGTTATTGATTGTTGGGTAATTCTCTGTATATTAGGTTGTGGATTTGTTGGTTTCCATGTGTCGATCTGCGCTGGAGTCTCCAAGAAAGGTTGTCATTTTTGAGCCATATCCTTCAGTGGTTGATCCTAATGACTCTCAAGCCCTGGCCTTCAACCCTCGGGTACGTCCCACATCATTTCATATGTGATATGTGTAAACAACTGCTGAAGAATGTGGCCGCTTGGACTGCATATAGCTAATGTGCCGCATACATTTCTGAAGTATAAGAGAACTGGAATGGGACACACGACAGAGAACTGTTTTTGGCTGCACTCACAGCTGGTTTTCTTTGAAAGTTTGGGATAAAAAAATGCATTTACTCTGAGATTTGTTTGGGATTGTTTCAGAAAAAGGACTATGATCGAGTGATGAGAGCCCTGGACAGCATCACATCGATCAGAGAGATGACCCAGGTAAGTGTGTCCCGTTGTGTGAAAAATTGCGGCGATGACTGAAAAATATGATGACTGATTCCTCACACTTTTAAAAATTATAATGGGGATGATATTTCTGCTATCCTGTTTACCGAGGTGTAAGCAAATATATCCTGATGAAGTAAAATAGCAGAGGCTGTTTAGATGATCAATGCAGAAAATTGCAGTTTGCTTGTGAGCAGATGTTGTGAGAATGTGCTATGCAAATGATGCTAGGATGCATCTGAACATAAATAGAAATATGGTTCGCAGTGTGATTTTCCAGGAAATGGTCACATCCTGGAGACGTGTCTTTTACCTACTCTCGAGCACAACACACATGTCGCATTAGTGATATTTACGTGCTGATCCCAACCATGTGTTTATCACTTAAGTTAACACTATGGTTTACATTTACATTTACATTTTAGTTGCTTAGCTGATGCTTATATCCGAAGCGACTTAGAGAGCCTACGATTTCTACGTCCATCCATTTATACAGCTGGGCATTTTACTGAAGCAATTCAGGTTAAGTACCTTGCTCAAGGGTATACCAGCTGAACTTGAACAGCAATCTTTTGGTTACGAGTCTGCCACCTTAACCACTACACCACTTACTGCCTATCAGGCAGTTCAGGCACTGCACTGTAGAAGACTCAAGATTCATATTATCCAGTTTTGTTGAAATTCTTTATTTTTGTTAAATGTTCTCTACCTTAAGATGTCTTCCTTCACATTTGCAAATTCCCAGTAATATTCCGCATCCCACTGCTATCAGTGTCTTTATTTTGATGAACTATTTTAAGCAAGCCAAGAAAACCCAGTCTCTCCTTGCAGGCACCATACTTGGAAATAAAGAAGCAGATGGACAAGCATGACCCCTTAGCTCACCCCTTACTGCAATGGTAAAGAGAATATTTCCTGACAATTTAAAAAAAAAATGTTGTTTGCCTGATACATACCTATACACTGTGACTAAGAAAACAGTCGTCTCTAACAGTTCACTAGTATATCTTAAATTTAATCAAACGTCAAAATGAGTTTGTAAAGTTTCTTTTTTCACTTCACTGAAGTATCTTTTTCTCTCTCAAGGGTGATATCCAGTAACAGGTCACATATAGTGAAACTACCAGTAACAAGAGTAAGTAATCTTCCATTGACGTTACGCAGACATTATACAATATTAATGTAATCAACCGCACCTGACAAAGTGATTAATGACGTAGATTAAAGTCTTATGATCACATTTAGGTTATAATGGCTTTAGTCAAGAGTGTTCTGTATGACGGCATCATCAAGGCTAAGGAAAGTATTTGAAAAAGTTTTAGAAGCTATCACCCGTTATTACTCCCTAATGCCTTTGCAAAACTCTTTATGATGTGAAAAAAATTCTTGTGTAACTCATATGATAAATATTTTAAATGACTTCAGGAAACGCCTCAGGTTTAAAAAATAAAAAAATAAAAATAAATCTTGAAAAAACCTTAATTGGTTAATATGGGCTCAGACCGGATTAAACATTTACGCCTGTTCAGCAGTATTTTATTTCCTGTTATTTCTGTAACAGCAAGATTTATTAACAGTAGGCAGATGTTGTGCTTATTTTAAGCTTGAGGAAATTCAGCATAATGCGTTTTTGAGCATTTTCCCCTCTAGGTACCTGGTGCAGTACAATAGGGACCAGCTCAGGTCTAATGTTTATAGCATTTCTTCTGCCTCATGACAGCAACTGAAGTTCATGCACACTCCTCACCAGTTCCTCCTGCTCAGCAGTCCGCCTGCCAAAGAGTCCAACTTCAGAGCTGCCAAAAACCTCTTTGGAAGCACCTTTGCTTTTCAGTAGGTTTCAGCTGCCATTAAGCACCATCTTTATAAATAAAAAGCAATATAGTCATTTGCTTTCATGTTTTCTTAATGTTTTCTTAACATTGCTGATCCGTTCTCTGTGCAATTATTTATAGATTCTTTATTAGGCTTTAGCATTATTGATTGCTTTGGGCATGGTTTAATCTGGTGCAATAGGATATGTCGGTAACACTCTCCTGTTTCTCAGTGGTTCGCACATAGAGAATTGGCACTCCATACTGAGGAATGGATTGGTTGTTGCGTCTAACACGAGGCTCCAGGTAAATAAACATTTAATGAAGCAGTCCTTATAGATTACTATAAACTTACTGACATGGCTGCATTCATTTCTGTGTAGCCAGGTTAGGGTGGCTGTTGGATGAGGAAATAATGTGTTTATGTATTAGTTATTAACTAATTAAATTATTTCTTTACTGAATTTTTTTTAATTAAAAATTAAATTAATTAAAAATGTACAGGACACAACTAGGTTTGAGCTGTTAAGTATATTGATCACTTAAGGTTCATGGTTTGTAGTATTCAGCTGCAGGTGATCATTTCAGGTCAAGGTTTAAGATCATAAGCTAGGATTTTATTCAACAAAACAGTGACATTGAGTTGACCATTACTACTGTTTACAGAGAATTTTTTTCTGATAGCAGGTGTAAACCTACAGGTAGTTAGAAGAATAAAGAGGAATGGCAATGAAACGTTCCTCTGTAGTGTAGGCTTCCCCGTGCAGCCGTGGCGGCAAAGTTCAGCAGAAGTCTGGCACCAGTCCATCAATTACTTGAGGTTTGATTGAGAGTGGTGTAAAGTGCCGAGTGCAGCCAAGCCTGCCAGGAAGTGCGACCCACATTATTGTGTGTGCTGTTGGAACTGTGCCTTTGTTGGTATAGAGTTTCTTGAGCTATGCCAGGCGTGCACGTGTACATGAGCTGGAAGTCTCCTCAGATCGTAGAACACCCCTTCACTGCTCAGAAGTTCATTTCTAACGCAAAGAGAACACACACACAGTTTGTGCACAGTCACCTCAGCAATAATACCAAAACCTATGAAGTTTGTTACTATGTCATTGGAACCGGATGCCAATAACACACTTGGGGCTTCTTTGAAGCCCGGTTGACCTCAGCTTTGACGCATTTATTTGTGAAAATCTGCAGCCGGAAGCAGAAATGAGAAAAAAAAATGTTATACCTTAGAGGTCTGCATGTATAATTACACAATAACCGGGTGGCTGAGAGGATGTATTTTCAAGCACCAAATGCGTATGTGTGCCAGCCACATAGTTTGCCTGCAGGTGGTAGGGCCCTTTGCCATATGTATTTCCATTCCTGTATACCACTAAGTTGCTTATGAAAATATTTGAAAATAATACAAAATCCCAGTGAAATTGTCTGGAGAAATAACTTTAATCTACAGCCAGCACAGAAATATTTGATTTAAAAGATTTGGGGAACGAAAAAAAAAGTTTGTTTTAAATATTAAATATTTTGGTGAAAATAGCTTCAAAACGGTTTGTTTGTTTACACATTTATTCAGCCTTTAAAAAAAATATATTTATCCATTTAAACTTGCTGTATTTGTTGAAATTTCCAAAATGTGTTCAAGAACCCTTTTTTAGATCCCTTTTTGCAATGATTGACAGCATTGTATTCAATTCATAAGGTTGGGTTTGGCAATGAGAAATGTATATGTGTGTGTGTGTGTATATATATATGTATATGTATATGTATATGTATATGTATATGTGACGTACAGAAATTAAACACAAGGGACTGACTTCCTCAGCGGTTTCTCACAGTTGATATTGTTTTATAGCTCCATGGCGCCATCTATGGGAGTGGAATCTATGTCAGCCCAATGTCAAGCATTTCCTTTGGTTACTCAGGTAGGAATCACAAACATATCATCCAGCAGGTTCTACATTTAGGGTATTAATTTATTTTTGCTGTCTAAATGATCTTATGACATTTTTTAAAAGGGGCACATGTGGAGCAAGACATATGATATTGGTAAATGCAAAGTTAGATCTGCTAATGACTGAAACAAAAAGGTTTCGAAATTGAATTATTTTTAAGATTTTAATTGTGGATGAACAGGGATGAATAAAAAACAGCTGAAAGTTGCATCGAAGGATGAGACTGCATCACACTGCAAGACCAACATGAATTTACAGGTAACTTTGAGTGTTTTTCTTTGGTTCCCCCCCTTCGATCAACAGATACCTGTTTAACTGTTTAATTGGAGTTGATCTCGTTACAGCATTGATTTAAAAAAAAAAAAAAAAAACTTCCTTTACCTTCTTCTTTATTTCTCCTTTAGTCACAGAAAAGGGGGCAACAGCCACAGTTTTTACAAAGCCGGAATTTGAAGTGCATAGCCTTATGTGAAGGTATGTGTCCTTTCTGCCCTTTTAAACTACCATATTGATGGTTAGCGTTAACTTGTGATGTTTTGTTAATGGAAGCAAACATGTGTTTCCCAGTTATCACTTCCCCTGACCTGGACAAGCATGGGGACATCTGGGTGGTTCCCAACACTGATAATGTCTGTACACGCTTTTTTTTTGTGTAAGTATTTATCCTTGCATTAATTTAATCGGATTTAAATTCAACGATAGTAAGCAAAAATATTTGTTTGTAAAGAGAGTAATTTCGTATATATTTTAATAGTGTCGTAGAAATTAAAATCTTGGCAAATTTAAATGCATGTTCAAGACTAACAAAAGTGCTATCGCTTCTATGTGAATTGTTTTCTTTAACCGCAGTCCTATGCACCGCACCGTTGGTCTGAATAGCTACGTGATAGCATGAAAACCACTCATTCACCTAGACTCTTTTGATTTACAAAGATGAGCGTTTGCTTTTGGGTAACTAGTGATGCATCATCATGTTGTCATTAAGTTACGAAGACGGGCAGGTTGGTGACACGAACATCAACACACAGGAAAACAGCATCCACAGAGAGATCCTGCGGGTGATCGGTAATCAAACTGCTACTGGGTAAAGATGACCAACTCCGTCGCGCTGCGTGAACAAACCATTTTTAGTCTCAGAGCTGGATTTTGAGGCTGAAGAGGTATCTACAGTCAAATTTGTTAAACAAGGAAGCACTACTTAACAAATGAAGATGTTTTTAATTTTTTTCCCCTGTGTTTTTTGTTTTTGTTTTTTTAAAGGACCACATCATTATATCCCCTGTGTTACCCTAAAACTATCTTTACTATCTGAAATAGGTACCACGTTTAACAGTTCATAAGAAATAGAAAATATTAGGTTTCACACAAGTCAGGATTCCTGGGACTGTTGGTAGTTAACCACAGAACTTGTTTACCAACCCTGACACATATTTGCAATGCTGTTGTTGAATACTTAAGGTGTTTAAATGCACTTTGACTTTTCTATTGTACAAAGGTTTTAACTTAATAAAAATGCCTTTTTTCCATCTTGCAGTTGTTGAAGACGTTTGGTGTAGGTTCTTATTCAACAGATCAGATCTTCTGAATGAAATTATGTAAGCAAGGTCTGTGTTTAACTAGAATTAAATCCACGGCAACTGATTGTCTGAGGTGTGAAAAAGGGGTGACATCATAGCTGTGAATTGGTTTCATCCTCTCTCTCTTATCACCTGGATTTGCAGTTGAACTGAATCGGGTCAAATACAGGTAGAAGTTGAGACATTCTCTGCCTACCTCCCTTACTGGGTTTGTTTCCCTCCGTGTGTTTCACTCAAAGCCCAGTGATGGTTATGGTTGCTGCTCTTTAACCAGCAGTAACTGGTTTACAGCAGTTGATTGGTGATTCAGATTTTAATTTTTTTTTATCTGCCTTTAACTTCTGAAATATAAACAAAACTATATTAAAAAATGAGACTTAACAAATACTTTTTTAGGGTATGGGGTTTGTAAAAAGCTTGTGTTTGACGTTTAGCTTTTATATTTGGCTGTTTGTTTATAATTGTAAACATTTCTAAAAGCATACATATCGAAACTCAATGTTTTCTTCACCTTCCCTGTTTGTGTTCATTGTAAGTTTAATGTATTTCTTCAGTTTTGTGTCGGAACAGTCATTCACATGTCTAGACCTATCTAGAAGCCTACATTAATATAAATCACCAACTTATATGCATGTTTGATCTCTGGTGAGGAATAAGCAATAAATAAAAAGTAAAAAGAAAAGTATTGTTTTAGTTCGGAGTAAGCATATAGTACTTAGGCTAGTATTTGTAACCCTACTTTTTTATTTGCGCAATCAATTTATTTGTTGCACAGAATACTTGTCATTGTTCATCTCATCTTTTAATGTGACACTATTACTTGTATCGCCAGATTAAAGCTTAACACTAAAGGTAAAATGTCAATAGGGAAAATTTAAAGACGAACACAATTTTTAAAATGAAAATTGGAAATGGAATTTTGAACAAGCTGTAAAGCAAAGGCCTAGGACCATCGAAACTCTCTCAGCTGAAGTGAATACCCTCTAACACTGTATCAGTGTTGCATATTTCATTATGATATTCTCTATACACATTTTTGTAAAAACATTTTTTGCTTATATGGTAATTATGATGTATATAAGGGTAGGTGTATTGATATATTACCTTAATTGCAAATACATTTTTTTATTTTATTATTTTTTTAATTTATCGAGCTCCATTTAAATATTCCTGAAAAGTTACTTTATTAACTTCTATTAAAATAAGTTTGTTGTATTACCTGAGGAGGGATACCTAACGTATTCTCTAGTCTTACTTCAACCTGCTTTCAGAAAATTCCATCTGATTCCACATTTGTACATTTTTAAAACATACTTGTTACTGTGGCACATATATTTTCGAAATACGCAAATGATATACTTCCATCTTATCAAAAGGAAAATCTTGTTACTTCTGACTTAAAAGTGCTTGTAATATTAAAAGACATAAAGCTTACAATTTTGAAGTCCTTGTTTTTGCTATTAAATAGAATTGTGATATAGTGTTAAATTCTGATGTGTTACAAAAATTAGCAAATTGTATTTTAAAAAAGTGGAGGAGCTAAATTAAATGTCACTTGTCCCTGTTTTTTCTACAGGAATAATGGTATTGTCTTTGTTTCAAATGTGGTGTAAAAATATGGTTTTTTATGATTTTTGTAAATTATATACTAATATGACTTTGAAGAGAAGTTTGTCAAGGTACACTTGAATTGAGCTAAGGTTTGAAGGTAAATTGAATCTTGAAAAACAAGCTAATATAAATTCAGAACCATCTTTAAATAACGGGACACCATAGTGAAGGTAGTTGTATCAATTAAAAGTCAAAGTTTGTGCAAATTTGAAAAAGTCTTATTGTGTGGTTTGATAAATGGGTCTTGAGTAAAATGTTAATTTTTTTTAATGTTCTGCACAACACCTTCCAACATCTTTCTGCTATTTAGCCTTTGGTGCCTTAGAAACAGAGTAATGGCAAATATACTGTATATATTGTAAATACTGCCACAAGAAATGGACGCCAAATATTTTCTGTATTAAGTTTCTACAGCTTTTTCTTTCTTTTGCAAATGAATCAAGCTTTTTCTGGCTTTTTATGGGTTATGAACCTAATGTATCGGTTTACTTTAAGTAAATAAAAAATTTGTTAAAACGACTTTTTCCACAAATTTGTCATCCGTGCCCCAGTGGATATTTTATCCTCTGATACAAAAATATTACCATGCAACTAAAAAGTGTTCCTCAGCAGAGAATGTGTTCCTATGCAAGAAAAAAAAAAAGAGCTAATTCAGAAATTCAAACACTGGAAAGTAACATCTGAAACCACAAACAGCGTCCTCCATGTTAATAAGCATGTAGTTTCTACTATAAAACCAATGCATATGATTTTGTTTTCAGTCAGATAATGTAAAACATACGTTACTCCTAATTGGAAATGTAATAAATATTTGTCTTAAAACTATTTCAAACTGGAAGATAAGTCTGTATCCACTCTGGCAAAATGTTGCAATCCATGTATGAATGAAATGTACATATTTCTAGTATTCCTAATACTTGTAAAGGTTTGTAATACTTGTAATACCTAATACTTGTAAATGTTCCTAATGTAAAGGTTTTGTAACAAAACCTTTACATTCTTCTGCTCACAGAGCTTTTCTTTCATGACAGATATTCTTTTTTCAAACCTAACAACATTTTCCATTTAAAAATTACAGGATGAAGTTGACATTTAAATTTCTATAAGTTATATGTTGTACAGGCATGAGGAATTACTCAAATTACCATGCACTTTACTGAGACACCAATTTGCACTAGGTCTTAGAGGTGGCATTTAAAGACCCAAGATAAAATATGCCAAACGTTGGGGCCGCACTTGGCAGTTCAATTGCATACACATCCTTTCACATGCATCTGGATTTAACTTACTTTGCATTAAATTTTCCTTGGTATTGCACAAAATGCAATGGAATGGTTATGACAATGGAACATGGTTGAATTTCTATTATTTAATGAATATATTTTATTTATTTGACTTTGTAAGCATAGTTTCATTGGTTGTGCAGTGTTTTGTAGTCTTATATATAGTACACAGTGGAAAAAATTAAAGGTACGTTACATATGATATTGATATGTCACAAAACGAAGGATGTCGTGCCAATAAAGCCTTTATCATTTGACTGTAGTTAGAGTAGCATTACATTATGAAGTCATGAAAGACCTCTGTATTAATTAACCACATATTTACACTACATTTCAGTATTCAGTTACTAAGCAATCCTCATATTTGGAATGACATACATTGCTGACAATTTCCCATTTCATCCATTTTTATGGCTGTGGATAATCTTTTTTTAGAAGCAGCTACAAATGTACTGACATTAGAAAGCACCCTACAAGCAATGTAACACATAATTAAAGAGCCAACACAAATGATGCAATTTAATTACACTTTCACACTTTTCTCAATGAAGGGATAAAAAGAGACGATTACATAATAACACAAATGGCCTTTCTGTGCATTTCGGCTTTGGCCCCCTTTTCTGAAGCTGTTTGCAAAAAGCAGAAAATGTACCTCAGATCAGTTATATGGAAATGTGACGAGCAGCGTGCCCCAGATGATTTGAGCGCGCAGAAGCATGACAGGCCTTTGAACCACCCATCATTATACACGCTGCAGGTTACACTGCCCTCAAGAGAGGTTCGGTGCTGATTAGAAGAGAGCCCAGTGGTACTGTCTACAGGAACAGGTGAACCCCTACAGGAGTCAGTGGTGAGCGATGAACAGAGAGTAGCCCAGGCAATTCCCAACCTACCCAGCCTGGGTGGCGCTCTATCCCTCTGGCTCTTTGAATGTTATTAACCATTGCAGTGCAGCATGGTCTGTGCAGATGGTGAATGTAAGGCCAGAAAAATAATGGCAGAACTGGTGCAACCCTGTCACCATAGCTAGCACCTCCCACCAGGTGAAACAGTATTGCCTCTCAGCTTTTGATAAGCCCTGGCTCCATATTCAGCAGGTCTGGCAACTCTGGATCAGGCAGTAGAACATGGGAGCTCTAGTTATTTTTAGATACTATGTTTTATGTGCTGTTCTTTTTATATACCGTGACTCCTGGGGCCATGTTCTTTGGTATTAATTTCCTAATATAAAACCTATATCACCTTTCAATAATTGATTTAGATTTTCTTTGTTTTAAAATAAAACAAAATTTCAATGAACCAGACCTTAGAGGTCTGAATACTTTTGCAAGGCACTGTATACCTGTTTGTGTGTGTGTGTGTGTGTGTGTGTGTGTGTGTATGTGTATATATATATACACCCAGGTACCCAGGGCCTCGCCAATTCACGTTACTGCAGTACGGCAATCGAGGCAGACCATTGACCAAACCTATAACTGAAAGGTTAACCGATGCTTTAGCTAAATGGATAGCTAGAAACTTCCGCCCAGTTAACATGGTGGAAGATGAGGGACTGAGAGAAATCATTCAAATTGCAATACTCAGGAGACACCTCTTACAATCTACCCTCGAGAAGAACGATTTTGTCGAGAATACACAGTTTGCATGACAGCGAGAGGGCGCGGAGGATGGACATGCTGGAGAAAGCAAGGGCGTCGCTCTCACAGGAGATCACTGGACATCTGTGAGCAATGACAACTACTTGGGCTTCACAGTACACTTCATAAATGAAGAGTGGCGATTGTGTTGGGTTGCCCTTACTGTGAGTCAAAGCGCAGAGTGCCAATTTGCGGAGGCATGCGCTGAACATTTTTTGGAAGTCGCCAAAGATTGGAAAGTTAACAATACTTGGGTTGGACAGTGCTCGGAACATGACGGCAGCCGCAAGACTACTACCGTTTGAACACCTGCCCTGAAGGGCGCACAGTGTGCAAAGAACCATCACGGTTTCTCTTCCCGACTTTGGATTCGACAGTGTACTGGCCAAATGTCGCAAAATTGTTGGGCACTTTAAGCACATTCCAACAAATGCTCAGGAATTAGGAGCAAGTTGCACCTTGACATGACAGAAGCCAGAACCTCTTGTACAGGACGTCACGACCAGGTGGAATACCCTAGAGATGGCCATGCAAAACCAATTGCTATGGTCCACCACCCTGGCTCTATTGCTCTCTGTCTTCTGTGTGTGTGTTATATCCCCCTCTATCTGTCGTCTGTGTTCTCTCTATGTGTATGTGTGTGTGTGAGTGTGTCACTCTGTGTAATTAATTACAATTTACTGACATGTTTCAAACATCTTGTGCTTTCCAGTGCAGAAATGTGACTGAACTCCTGGGGGGAGAGCAGTACATCTCCTGTTCAGTGGTGTTACCAGCATTGTGCCACTTGTTCAGAGTTATGGAGCCATCAGACGATGATTCGATCCATGTGGTGAGATTCAAGAAGGTGTTTACCACAGACCTAGCTCAACGGAAGGAAAGCACCAACCTCACATGGCTGAAGATCGCTACTGCCCTGGACCCCAGGTTTAAGGACCTGAAGTTTCTTCCCAAAGACGAAAGGAATGAGGTGTGGACCTCAATAAGCAACCTGGTAAAGGAGGAGAGGCCATCTGCAACCATCTGCAGACACAACAGGAAAACAGCCACCAAAGAAGAGCAGGATGTCAGTCTTCTTGCTTGGTTCATCTGATTCAGATTCAGATGATGAAGAGTCCATAGACAAATGTCTGGGCCGCTACAAATCGACATGGACCAGTGTCCACTACAGTGGTGGTCAACAAGAGAAGGAGCACATGTCCTGCTGGTACGCATTGCACGCAAGTACCTGTCAACACCTGCAACCACAGTGCCTTGTGAGAGGTTGTTCTCACTCTCGGGCCACATCGTCCAGAAAAAGAGAGCTGCTTTGTCCCCTGATAATGTAGACAGTCTGTCTCAGTTGCTGGCTTATTGTAAAGGTGTAGGCAAAATCTCAGGGTGAAAAAAATTCAACATTCTCCTTTTGTTGTTCATATTGCAAAGACTGGACCTTCAAATTCAACTGGGACTTCAACAATTTGTTGGTTTTGATACTGTTGGTGCATATATGTATTTTTGCCTATTGGCTTAAGTTCTTAGCTAATCTAGGCTTTTTGATGACCTTTTTAATATCCAACTTGCACTTAAACACTTTGTTGTTTATAATGTTGCCGCAAGTAATATATTTGATGGGAATGACTACTCTGTAGTTCTGTGGAGAGTCTGTTTACAGTTAACGAGATATACTTCCTTTGTGTTGATTAATTTAATTAGGTGATTCTACGTTTAAATATTGATGAGTACAAGCTTGGGGAAAAAATGTGATTAATTGGGGGGCATTTTCCTGGCATGGTTTGTTTCCATTTGTCCCATTAGAGGGAAGTGTCTCTGCAAATCATTACAAAGTTATCCTGAGTATTCTGAATGGTTTTATGAGTGTGAAAACAATGTGAATCATATCCTATGGCTTTTGCAGTCACCAGATCTCAACCCAATTTAACTCCTATGTGGGATTTTGGACAGCACTCTCCACCACCATCATCAAAACACCAAATGAGGGAAGCAATTTTGGAAGAATGGTATTCCATCCCTCCATTTGAGTTCTAGAGCCTCATAGAATAGACGCATTGAAGATGTTCTGGCAGCTTGTGGTGACCCAACCCAGCTTGTGGTGCTATATATAGCCTAAGTCTTAGGCACATGTAAAAAAGAATCTGTAAAGTGAAGTTATATTTCTGAAAATAAAATAAATGCCAGAAAGGGCAGTAAACAGTAAAAAAAAAAAAAAAAAACTTTTTTAAATACCCAAAAAATTCAAAATAAATGACATTATACAACAGTATACAGCATATACACACGTGTGTGTATGTATGTGTGTGCAGCATGTATACTTGGGAAAATGTCCTGCAAAAAATGTTTAGGTCAAAATCAGGATATGAAATACTCTTCTGTTCAATGATAGAGGATACAAACACATGCTGTCGCCCTAAAGGACCTGGATTTTCTATTGTTTGTGAAAGCTTTGCCAAGTGTAGTGACTGTATCAGTAAGTGGTAGGCATTATGGTATGCCATTAAATGGCCCCGTTGTGTCTATTATATATCACAGTTATGTTTTGGCAGGAAAACAAAATGTATTGCATCATTAAGACCAACGTACATATTAAAATTGTATTCGATTAAATAAACAAGTTCAGCTTCTGCAGTTTTTTTCTTGTTATTAAATATTTAAGAAATTAAAGTAGCCAACCATCGAGTCCGCTGCACATTAATGACAGGAACACTACTGGCGGATAACCACGAGAGGCCAGTACAGGACTTCAGAACCCGCTCTAAGCTATTATTTCTTCATTTACATGCAACTGGTAACATTTCCTCCACAAATACATTGTAGCGTTGCCCGCAACAAAAAATGTTCAACGTACTACCCTTGAGTATTTATTATGACTATCAGAAAAAAATACACCGTGCGGGAATACTCAAATAACTGATAGACTATAAAGCTCTCACATTCTACCTCTGTCTTTTGCCCATCGTCGTAGATGTATGTCCACAATAAATAAAAGTTTATTGTTATGATATTGTATATGACCGAATTAAATTAAAATACATTTTCACAAGAAATTATCAAAAATTGTTTGTTTGGTTTTTATACTGACATTAACAGTTACGCACATTGGAATTGCAATTGCTGTTAGCCGTAATCTAGACTGCAAGACAGAAAGCTTCATGTAACT
>JAOYSI010000020.1:4075766-4102383 GCA_025775065.1 Hiodon alosoides | reverse complement strand
TATTGGACCTCTAGTCATCCTAATTCTTTACCATTGAAAATGGTCACAAGGGAACTTTACATGCTGGGATACTATAGCCTGTTTGCTTTGAACTATCTGCTCATTAAGCTGCGCAGGGACTGTCATTCAACAAACTAAGCTCTTTCACAGAGCTAGCTCGGGTGTTGCAATCAGCTACACACTGCTGAGTAGGAATTTTGTGGTGTGACAGGTTGACGTTTGCAGTGTTTCTGGACTGAATGTGCATTTGCAATGAAGGCCTGGGCAGCTCAACAAACAGCAAAACCTTGCTGAAAATTTTTTGCAGGATTTGCTCGCTAATGCATAGGGAAGAAATGTAACTGTTGTATTGGCTTTAGAGAGCCATCAGTTACACTTGCATAGTCGCTTAGCCTTAGTATCTAAATGTGGGAAGTATCTTAAAAGTGAAAAAGTGAAGTGTTAAAATATGAGAGAACTGCATTGTGTAATTTGTTTCTGTACTCAAGTCTTAACCAAAATCATGTCATTCACTAAGAGAGGAAGTGCATCAATAAAATAGTGATATCTTTAATGAGTATTCATTACTGAAATCATGAATTTGTGAGTGAAAATTGCTCTGTGCCAATTTGTATTAAATTTTTTTATGATATAGTAGAGGGGAGATTATTGGTCGACACAACCGTGACTGTGATTTGTGTCCTGTTTGTGTCCTGTTAAATCCCCCTAATTTTAAGTATCAGCTGTGTTTTCATTTTGTTAATCCAGATTTCAGTGGCCAGTTGCCCTGCCAGCTACTTCTTCATTCCATGTAATTAGATTTATTTTCCCCTTTATGCAAATCTGTCTTTTAAAAATAACCAATAAGAGGAATGCCCTGTTATCCATTGACAGGCAGCGATGGGGGGGGGATGGTCTCTATAATGACTCAGAGTGAAACTCCACTGAGACGGTTAAATAAGCCGTCTCAGAGGAGTTTGCGCAACATAAATCAACGGAGAGTAGACCACTGGCCAAGATCACATCTGCTTGCTTGAACAATACAATGACGATGAAGTTGATGGACGAAGAGTCTATAGTGTCTTTCCTTCAGGACTGCAATCTCACTGAATACGGCACGGGGACCAGAGATGGGAGCGAGAGCTTTTTCCGACTTTGTGTCCGGGTCCAAAGGGAGGTGTGCCAGCAGCTCCAGGAGATCGATGGCAACGAATTCAGACTGGACCACAGGAGGCATAAGGAAGGTAACCAGGGAGAAGGCTGAGGGTCCTTGAATAACAATTGTTCTGAATCCCAATCCTGGGGACCACCTGGTTTCATTTATTCTATTCTGCCTTATAATTCATTTGTTTTTTAAGTCCTACCTGACAAAAACAAGGATGGGCCAACAGTGGGACAACATGGGACTAGTCATCATGTATGGGTCTTGACTTCTTAGCATTTCATTAGAAATTATGAATAACATAATTTGTGGAGAATTGTAATAGGGAATTGTAAAACCTGCAGGCGGTGGAGGGGTCACGGCTTTTCTCTTCAACGGCAACGTGTTCCAAAAGGCCAACGTGGACATTTCCGTGCTAAGAGGGAAGGTTCCCAGCTCTGCCCTCACGCAGCTGCAGGAGGCCGCCCAGGCAAACATCAGCTGGGCACAGCGTGAGTGTGCTGTAATGAGCCCATTTGTTGTTTAAACAAATAAATAAAACTACCTGTGTTGGAAACTACTGGTGAAGCATGCTTCATGCTATAAAAAAATCTGCTTTTCACAGATGACCAAACATTCCTGGCGATCGGCATCAGTAGCGTTATTCATGCCAAGAACCCGCACGTTCCCTCATACCACTTCAATCTGCGTCTGATCCTCATTAAACTTGGAAACGGTTAGAAGTTTGCATTGGAATCACAGGACAAAACTTCACACAAAATCAGAGTAAACGTATCTCGCATTCATACATCATTGTTTTTTTTACCAGGGTCTCAGTTCGGCTGGTATGGTGGTGGTATGGATATCAGCCCATTCTATCTGGTACAGGAGGACATAAAACATTTTCATCAGACCCTAAAAGCAACATGTGAGAAACATGATACCAGCTACTACCCGCGTTTCAAAAAATGGTGAGGGGTATAACCCTTTTTATTTAGGATGTTTTCTTGCATGCCTTCAAGGCAGACTCCTAATATTAACAAACATTGTATGAAGGAGTGTAAATGTGTTTATAATCCCACTTACACAGGTGTGACGAATACTTTTTCCTGGAACACAGAGGGGAGACACGGGGATTGGGGGGCATCTTTTTCGACAGCTTGAATTCGAAGGAACATGGGCATTATGCGTTTGTGCAGTCCTTAGCCGACACCATCCTTCCTGCCTACCTGCCAATCGTCAGGGCTCGTATGAACGACGCTTTCACTGATCGCGAGGAGGCGTGGAAGCTACTCCGGAACAGCCGGTAATTTACAGTCGGCGGTGCACCGATCTCTACATTCATTCAAACGGGAACTGATTTGCTTCACCCTCGTGTGCCAATATACCTGGTTGTGCTCCAGCAACAACACAATACACTCCTGTGGTCACAGTTTAGATCCTTCCCTGTTCTTAGTTACATCGAGTTCAACCTGATGTATGATAGAGGCGTGAAGTTCGGGCTCCAGCTGAAGAACTTTAAAAAGGAAATTTTGTTTTTTTCTCTGCCCCTTACCGCTAGGTGAGTACCACTGGAAATAGGCATTTTTTTTCTCATGAAGAAAGAGTTTAACCACTTAAATTTCCTGTTAACAAACTCATAATGTTTTTACAGTTGGTTTCGTGTTGACCTAAAATTCTTTATTTTACAAAAGACCACAAGATTTTGTTACAGCCAGGGTCATGTTTCTATGTAACCCAGATAGTTATAATTGATGATGTGATTTGTGAGACCTGTGTGAATTCCAGGTGGGACTATGAGTTGGACCCTGAGCCGGGCAGCAGAGAAGAGGAGCTGGTCCAGGTGTTGCGGTGCCCGCGAGACTGGGCCTGATAATCATACTGTTGAACGGATGATGACTGCACTCCCAAAGTCAACCCTAAACCTCCTAATGGCTGATGCCTTACACGTCACTTTACACCCTGGTTTTTACAAGGTACCTCAGATTGCCGATACCCTTGTTACAATTAACAAAGTCACCTGGCATTATAATTGCCTGCAAACTGCAATAACATAATTTGAACTTTTTATTTTGAATATTTTCCTTGGTTTTATTAATCTTCGTTTACCTGTAAAGATGCTTATAACAACACTCACGACAATAACGAGTCACAAATCAACTGTATTTAATGATGGCATTCGGTTGCTCCGCCTTCTGGTTCTGTTAAATTATATTCACAAGTGAGTCTACTTGACCCATTTAAGGATTTGAATTTAACTAATTTGCTAGTTTTGTTAATTTACAATTTAAGTTTTATTTGTTGTGAATTGTCTTACAGCAATTTTTTTATTATCTAATACCCTGTTTGAACTGAAAACCAATTAATAAAAATAATAATAAAATAATATACTCTTGCACCTAAATGTATATTCTAAAAAATGAAGCTAACAATTATCACAAAGATCGAGCTTAATTCATATTTTTGAATTACCACTAAAATACCATTACAGTAACGGGAAAACTACATGCGATTACACTTTTTAACCAGGAGATGGCAGGGGGAGCCTATAAAAATAAACTGCAAAGAAACGTCAACCAACGACCAACAGACGTTTTGAAGAGTTTTTACTTTCTGAATTGTTGAAAAATTATTTAATAGTTACGTAATAAAATCCTTGTGTGGCACTGGCTATGTTCCCCAGAATGTATTTTATTTTCTGGATTTATTACTACTATGAAACCATTACGTGAACAGTCTCACTTGCAGTAGACTGATGTAAGGTAAGCTGGAGGGTGGTGTATTTCACCCACACCCAGCAAAATATACCAGCCCTATTCTCACTATTAAACATAGAATTGCCTGCAACGGAGAATGTAAAGTAGAATCTAATTTAGGAGATAATGCCAGCTGTTTTACAGGTTCATATAAGCAACCCACATACATCCAAAATGTATGAAATGTCTGTAAATGCACAGCAAAGTTGAAAAAAAAGTTTTATTACAAATACAGTCAAACACTGTGCATCTTCATAAACAATTTACATTTAGTATTATATGAACAATTACACATCATATTAAGGCACTTGTACAACTATACACATTTTTGCTGGAAATATCTCACCTGTACAGGAAAATAAGTAACTTTTTTTATTCCAATAACAACCCTTAGTGCCCATAGCAACATCTTCATTATGAATCACTCTTTCTCTGCAGCACATGGGGTCAGGTGACATATAAAAGCCTCAGTAGAGAATTTAGTGGAACAGAACTGAACCAGGAGTTTAGAACCAGCAATTAACATATTCAGGTGGTTAGTTTCACTCATTATGTATTTGTACACCAATGTTTAACCCCCCCCCCCCATTTCTGTACGTAGGTAATATGGTATATACATTATATAGGCACAAAAGTTGGTGTTAGGGTTAGATATGCATGTTTATAATATAATATAGTTTAATATAATTATATTGTATAATGTAGATAATGTAGTTTATCACTTTAGACAAGGTGATAATGGTTGGTAACCTGAATATAATAAACAACCAAACAATGAATCTTACACAGACTGTCAGCAGAGAACAAACTATGTTCGGCAACTGTATATCATCTTATAGATCCTGTGTAGTCTAGTTTACAACTACCGTGACTGATTTGTGTAGTCTGCAATTGTTACAACTATAGTCATCACTGATCTTTCTTAGTTATTCTGCCTTAAGAAAAAAAAGGGTAATAACTGCCACAGCCATTTTTGGGAGGTCTGAGGTGAGAATGCTGACCTTTAACAAGGCCATGTCCTCATGGTTCAAGCTGGGATTCACAGTGATTAGTTTACAGTCGGTAACATCGCTAGCACAATTTTGGATAATTTGCTGAAATTGATCATTTCCCCCCCACTCGGGAAGTTACTTTTAATATTTATCAATCTCAGACTGAAGTATCTAGTGGGTTTATCCTTGAGCTGAAGTAATAAAATCTAAAGTAATGTTACTGAAAGAGCAATGATGTAGTCGAGTTAAATCAAAGTAATACAAGACAAAGCCATTTTCTACAGCTATAGTGTACTAAATGAACCATGCTATTGAACAAGCTTGAGGTCCCCATGGAAACATGCTATCACTCACCATGCTAGTATATTGTGGTCACGATACATCACTTAGCACAAGCTGTAAACACGCACACACATCTTGTGAACCTTACTGCCACAATTGTAGCGTTATGTGTTTAAGTGTTTTAATACACTGGAGAGGAAGTGCGGGCCCCACCCACTTCCCTGTTCCCTTGTTCCTCTGCTGATGTCTGAGGACAGTCTATCCCCAGTGACCACCCTCTCTCTTTCTGCTGGTGGTTGTATGGAGGAGGGGGAGGGCTGCCTTCTTAGGAAGTGATGACTAAGACCGACAGACAGTTGTAGAACTTGGTCAGAGCAGACCTGTGGGAGGAAAGAATGGGGGTAACGTGGGGGGTGCTACTTCCCAGCAATAGAGGCGCTGTTGATTATTTCCTCATATTGCGGGGGCGGGTCCACATGAACGCGCACATCCGTTTGACCTACTGCCTCCTCGTAGCTGGGTGGGGGTTCTCCACCATCTGCGCGCCCTGATGCAAGCTCAGAACCCAGGTGGATGGGGCTGTTGTGGGGGCTCAACCCCAGGGGTGGGGTCAGGTTTGGGTGATAGCTCCGCCCCTGCTGATCTACACCCTCACGGGGCAAGCTGGGGTCTTGATGGGGGTGGCCAAAGGCAGAGCGTCCCTCGAAGACCTTGCGTGAGTGGCACCTCCACACAGCGACCATCACCACAGCGATAAGCAGCAGTCCTCCCAGGAGTGGCAGGATCAGGTAGAGGGACTGGACTCCGCCTAGCCCCAGGCCTGTGGATGGGCTGGCCTCACGCACATACTCCTCCCAGAACCTCCTCTGCGAGAAGAAAGGCAGACAGTGAAGGGGCATTGAAATCCTGTCACCAAACATACAAAATGTGCAAAAAGCCAAAACAAAAAACTAATGAACAATGCAGAGTAGGCTATACTCCTTTGGTCCTACTTAGCAATGTAAGTGAGGTACTAAACAAATTCATTCTATCGTACACATCAAAACAAAGGTATATCTAGTATGCATATTAATTTGAGTCTCAGCTGATATGCAATCATGTTTGGAAATGGAAAATCCCATTACCAGCCCATTACGGCCTCATCCTGCCACCCCACAGGGTGAGGCAGTAGTACAACCGATCTCCTATGATCCAATCCTTCCTGGCACCCTAGCTGAGGAAAGTCCTGCTAATTCCCACCCAACCCAAGCCAGGTAGCGCTCTGCCAACAGGAAATTACATGATCTGGTTTCTAACTAGCAAAATCCAAGCCATAGGGCTCAAAGTGTGAACTGCCTTTACAGAGGCAATTCGTTTTATCGTTTTATCTTTATATATGAACCTGTAAAACAGCTTACATTATCTTCTGGAGTGGGCTTCTGGTCTATGGTCACCTACATTAATCATAACTTACTTGATCCATTAGAAAATAAAATGCATCCAGGGAAACCATAAGACATAGAAGTCACAGGCTAAGATCAAATTCTGATTCTGAAGTCATTAGAAATTCAGCACAGGTCCCTCCAGATCCCTGTTCCAGTTTGTTTCACAATGACATGTAGACGCATAGCCTACATACTGTGTGTGGAAAACCCATCAAGTCAAAAAAAAAAAAATCAACTCTGTGCCCTATGTCCATGAAGGCCAGTGGCTTTTCCAATACAAGAATCGCTGTTGTGTACCAGTGAAGTGTGCACACACACGTACAAACGGCTCTCCATGTTCCGAATATATCAGCACAATGGCCTGCCAGTGCTCCAATCGGCTGCAACAAAAGAGCCCTGCTCCACAGAGAATTCTCTCTGTGTGAGCCACACTTCCTGTCAACACAGACAGCTGATAGTGATCGCATTCTGCAGCAGCAGAAAAGGCACTCAGTGGCCATGGGGAGAAGATTATTAGCGCATTTTGGGGTTTTTCTTAAGTTAGTTCTTTAAGTTAGTAACAACGGTGTAGTTGCATGTGTGTGTATGCGTGAATAACTAGTACTGGAGTGTGTGAAAGGGTTGTTGGTGTATGTGTGTGCGTGTGAGGGTTACTGGTGTACGAGTCTGTGTGTAAGGGCTGTTGGTATAAGTAAATGTGAGTGTGTAAGCGTAGTGTGAGGAACACTGACGGTTTTCTCGTCGTTTTCGAAGGCTTCACGCGCCTCCTCGTAGGTGCAGACCTCCTCCCGACATTCCCTCTGTATGTTCCCATGTTTCATCTCCTCCAGCCCTGCGTTTGCCCTTCGCAATCTCTGTAACACAGAGTGGGCCAACTCTGATGGGACGAACACTGAGAGGGAGAGAGAGAGAGGAATGAAGCAGGGGCCTGAGGTTAGAAACAACCCCAGGATAACGCTCACTGTTAAAACATCCTGAAAGTTAATTATGAACAGTGTGTAACATCCTCTTCCTAGGACCCTCCCGTTCTCTGTTTACTGCAGCTATTCCACACAGTGGCTGCTACAGAGACGGAGAGCGTGCAGACCCAATTAAAAAACACAAAAAAAGCTAGCTGTGCATTAGCTAGTTTTGTTTTTTAATATTTCTACCAAATATTTTAGTTTGTTTACTTTACCCAACCCTGATGCAAATGACTACTAAAATTTGAGGAAAAACTAAGTAAATAAATAAAACAGTCCCCTGGGTTATGAATTGAATTGGCCCGTCCTCAGCATGAAACTTTTACATGTTCTTCTGACTGATCAGACTGATGCCTGACAACCACAGACTCAACTTTGCAAACCTAGAATTATGTGTGCATTGATGAGGCATAAATAAGACCAATGTATTCTCCCCGAGCGAACAGAGGGCTCCGTTGTTCAGCCCCCCCTGAAAGAGTGCATGGGCGAGAACAACAACCATATTGTATTTCTAATTTGATACAGAAAAATAACGCCAGTGTGAAGGAGGAGCAGCAGAAAGTAAATGCAACTCTGAAGACGGATTGAAGCCTGAAGGTTTGTTGAATGACAAATGTATAAATACTGGCGTTACTCAGCACATAATAAACCACAAAACTATCCTCCTGTACCCAAACAGACACACACACATTTATACATATTGTTGTTCCTCATAGCAATGCAGCCTCAACCCAATGTTATGAAAATGTAACAGATATGAATCAAATCACATGTTAATGCAAACAGTAGAGGAATTAACAGGACCGAGACCTACACACTACTGAATGTGCATGAATACAAAAATCTAACAATAAAACGAATAAACAAAAAAAAAGCACGTGGTGGCCACAGTTGAAAAACATACAATAGCTGAACTATACATAAAAACACTAGGTGTTGGAAATGCTAACTAAGTTCTACAATTCAAACTCGGGAAAATGCCCTCTGTATAATGCTGTGTGCCAAATTGATTGTTAAAATGCGCTATATCATATAAAAATTTGATTGATTGAGTTGAAATAAGTTCACAATACGTTAAGTTATATATATAAAATTTTATATTGTGTGTTTTTTTTGTTGTGTGTTCTTTCTATTTGTCTGAGAGATAGAGAGAGAGAGAGAGAGAGAGAGAGAGAGAGAGAGAGAGAGAGAGAGAGAGAGAGATGGAGGCGGACCCTCCATACATACCCTTCCCCATGATTCCCAGAAGTCTACGCAGGAGCCACTGAATCTACAACCTGAAACACAGGTAGGATAAGTGCCCAGCAACATCATAATGTCACAATATTATGGTATCATAGTACAACAAGACAATATCAGTTTCATAACAACTATTCCATTTAGTGAACCTTTTTAACAAAGTACAAGTGTAACCTTCCTAAGATAAAAAACACTAATAGAACACAAAACTGGTATATGGAAACATGCATTAAGTATCATACAGTTATCATACACCATTTCTTCCCCTACTACACACAGGACACCACAAGTCGAAATAGGGACATCAAACAACCTTCAAATGTCCAAAGAACACCAAGATGAGGTCATTTAAAGAAAGAACACAGTATTGAATTGCATTTGTTTTAGTTGTAGGGTTAACAAGAGCATAGTGTAATCAAACTATGTTTTATACCAAATTAAACAATCGGTCTGTCATTCAATTTTGAAATGATTTTACTTCAGTATTTTTACACCATTATATGGGTAGTTTAGCTCACATATGGGAGGTTTAGATGGTACAAGACTAGCTTAGTTAAATTAAAATTTAGCGCAGTATAACTGTTAATCAAGGTTGTCAAAACCATTGATGTATGTTTTACAATGTGAATGTTCTGTAGAGTTTAAATTGTGAAATCTGAAATCTGAAATCTGAAAATTTTATTTTATTACTCACGTTTTTATCATTTTTTTTAGATGGTACAGCTGACTGGAATAAAAAATACAGAAGTTTGACAATGTTTTCCTGCAAGAATGTCACGAAGTTGGTTGCTGATCTAAGGGCATGTTTCACTGTATACGATCAGTCTTAAAAAAATTGTGACTGGTCCCCAAAACAATGCTCATCAAGGCACATGAGCAATTTATCCAGAGATTGTCCCGACATCCTCTCCATGAGCCTCTCGAATGTCGCAAGTGCATTGCAGAGCATGTTGTGGAACTGCCACAATGACCAGTGGAGAACGCTGTTCTGGGGTGCGCTTCAGGGCCCAACGCCATCCACCAAAAACCACTCTTTAGATCAAGGGAGGAGAACCAGGGGTGTGCATCCCCGTATCAATGCGGTGCTGAACGTATCAATCCGGTGGGTTCTTCCGGCATCGGCAGGGAAAGTGGCAAATCTGTAGCTGGCCTTTGACATCAGTCCTCCCACGTTCGCAGTCCACACTTGCTGGGCAATGGTGGTGGCAGCTTCCTTATGGTGGGTTGGCTCTCTGAGGGCTGCACTGAAGGCAGGGCCTGGGTCCCCAGACAGTGGCTGTCAGGCCTTCACTGAACTATACAGACCTAGTTTGAAAGTCAAGCTTCCCATTGGCAAACTGGAGGAAAACTAGCCCTAGAATTATAGGTTCATGGATCTTGGCCATGTTAATGTCCATCCAGGTACACCTTTTAATGGCAGCCTGTGCACCACTGGCTGTGGTCAGAGCTGCTTTCACCAGCTCCAAGTGAACACCCTGTCAAAGCAGTTCAGGGTATTCCAGAAATACAGTGGAACCTTTATCCAGCATGGCATACCAGAGGGTGCTATCAAGTCAAAGCACCACATAGTAGTCATTGTGACTAAGGTGACCCTGTGTCAATTCACCCATGGGCCAGCAGGGGTAGAGGCTGTTCACTTTTGGGGTCAGGGAAAAGTATGGGTGTTGGATGTGGCAAGAGGATGATGAGGGTGGCGCAGGCCCTGATGAAATTAGTGATTGAGAGTGTTAATCTCAGCCACCAGTTCAAATTTAGGCTAATATGCCTCCCAGGATGCCTTCCCATCAAATCCTCCAATCTTCAATTATTTTTGGCCTTGAGCCTGGTGTGTTGTTTGTGCTACAACCTGGTTAGAGGAATCTGGGATCCTGAGCCATAGCAGTTTTCACAGTATAATAGTCTTTCTCCCTACTTCTATCATAGTGGCACTAATGTCAGAGCCTATCCAACCCTTTCCCTAATACAGACGGAACTGTATTTCCTTATACAGTCAGAACAAGTACAGAAGGCTAATCCATTCGCTAACAATCTTGTGGTTCATGGGTTAAGTTTTAATTATTGGTAGCACACTGCTAAATTCTTCCAGGCTCAATTCTTTGGTAAGGTGATACATCTGATCAGCAGGCTAATCTACGTCATATCTACGTTTCTAGTGTCGGCCTCACTGACCTAGTTGCCTAGTGATTCAAAATGGCTGAACTAAAACGGCTATGCCCGGGAGTATCCACAAAGCAAATGCTAGTAATAAAGTATGCCAGTCCATCTGCTACCACCTGCAACGGCCATCCCATGTGTCATGTTCCTGTCCCCACCACTCAGCCACGTCTTGCATTAGGCCCCTCTTTCACAATTCCCGTCTCACTCTGTAGCTCGTCCAGCGTCTTTTGGAATTGCTCTTCCGTCCTGGTTGGTGCCAAATATCATCATCTTTTATTTATTTATTTAAGTAAATAAATAAACTTAGTGAGTGAGTTCTAATCCCATTATTCGACATCAATGTATTTCGAGTTGCTATGAGTCTTATTTTTTGTGAAATAATAAACTTGCAGAAGCTGTATCAGGGATAAAACAGCCAGTTTTTTTATTTTAACATTTTTTTTGTTTTTCTCTTGTGACAGATTGCTTTTAAAACTCGTAGAGCGCAGAGCTGTTGTTTCCACCCATCCAAGCCGGCGATCGAACTTCGAAACATGTCGTCCAAAATGACAAGTCTTTTGCTTCAGGAACTAATCATACTCTTGTTTTTGATTCAGGGAGTGACTTCATTGTCAGTAGGGAGCTGGTTCACAATAAGCCCTGCTACACTTTCCTGTCCCCCCGGACTGAACCCCCCACAGAGATGTGAATCGGAGGGGAAGGAGAACGACAGCCGATTCTGGCTAACTCCCTATAACAAAAACATGCTTAATAAACTCTGATACACAATTACATATCCTCCTACACACCAGCACATTCACGCACTGTAGTATAGTCCCCCAAACGACCTCCTCACACTGTATTTACACGCATTAAACCGCCTGTATACATTCCCCTAATGACAACATATCTACAATCCTTTTTATGGCATTCCTAAAGAGTCCAATCCTAAAAAGCTAGGATCACTACAATATCAAATAACTTTTGTTGCCATTTTA
The DNA here is from genome assembly GCA_025775065.1 of Hiodon alosoides. Lineage (NCBI taxonomy): Eukaryota > Metazoa > Chordata > Actinopteri > Hiodontiformes > Hiodontidae > Hiodon > Hiodon alosoides. The sequence goes on along the minus strand of JAOYSI010000020.1, from coordinate 4,090,474 downwards.
AAATAATAATAATATTTAAAATAAGTTAATTTAAAATGATAAAACATTTATAATTATTGAGTGGTTTATGATCTGTACTCAAAGTTTTCATCAAAAGTCTACCAAACTGTATTTGCCACAGTGATATTTACCAATGTGAAGGGTTAAAAACCCTTGTTGACTAGACTGCTTGTAAGGGTACTGAACACTCAGTTCTCTTACTACTCATGGAATAAATTTAGGAACATTCAGTAGGGGATCATATAGAACCGTCCTGTAGAGAATTATAGTACATAACAGTACATTATAGAAGTTAATCCTGTAGATTATCCTATAGTACATCCTAAGAATAAATCCTTCAGAACCCTTTTAGGACATTGCTTCTAAATTATTTCACAAAAAAGTCCTAGGACTAGCTCTATAGTTTTTATTTATTTACATTACTCCTATAGGGTATTTTCCGAAGGGAAGGATGCCATTGCCACAAACTACCCACACTTATACAATACACAGTTACTAAACTAATTTTCAATGCAAATAACGAAGGCATTAAACTTGATGAATTGAAACGATCAACACTAAGGGATGTGATTTATTAAACCTACAAACGCCACTAAATGTAAATATATGCCGCCACTAAATGCAACATCGTTGACCTCTATTACTACGAGTCATGGCAAAAAAAAAAAAACACGACTGCATCTTTATAGGTAGTGTCATGTTTGAATACCGGACTCCAGAATTCCGCTGGATGACGCATTACAGCTTTGACCAGAACACTCGTCATACCACGCAAATGACAGGACTAAAATAGAAGCGCCTAGCAAAAAAGAAGATAATCCCAGCCAGCCTTTGTCACTCAACGGTCTGTTTATGTGGTAGTCGGAAATACCTTCAAATAAATCAAATGTCTAGCATAATGCATAGTGGCTAGATACTGGTTAGCTATTCTAGTAGCTACCTAATATGAATCAGTTTAATAAATAAATTGCTACGAATATTGCAAAAAAAAAAAAAAAATGTCTAACGGTTAATCAGCTCTCCTATTGGGGTGAATTTTACCGTGGCTCTGTTCGCCAACTGTAATAGCGCTAATCATACTATAATTCCTAGCTGTCGCATAGCTTTTAAGGTTCACATAACAAATTTACTTCAACTATCGCTGTACCTGTAAACAGAGATAAACAACAAATACATTTTTTTTTCCAGAAAGAATATAGAACAGTGTCGCTAAATACTTACTCCGCTTCCGTCTCGCCAGATTCCAAATCCAAAACCCACTCCCAGGTTTGTCCCCAGATTCTGCGATGTCTCTACGCATGCTCATACCCAAGCGTGAAAACGCGATTTCCAATTAAAGTGGTAGTTACGAAAAGATTACATGACGGCGTTCCCACAGTGTACGTCCTGAAATCAGAGTAGATTCGGTGTGTACGTTGGTGTAGGCAATTTGTTAACTCTGATTAAGTCCTGTATCAAGTTTGAAAATATAATTAATAAACAAGCAGAAAATAAACTATATAAAAGGGGAACATAAATATAATGGGTCCTGCACAAGGGATGGCGTGTTCCAGCTAGCGGTGAGTTGAGGTGGCAGCTGGTGGTCCCCCAGACGCTGCGAGCCATCGTGCTGCTGGCGGTGCATGGCCGGCCAGGCACAGGTCACTCTGGGATAGCCAAGACCCTGCGGCGGCTCCGTGAGCACTTCTACTGGGGCCAGTGCCACCGGGACGCAGTGCATCTCTGCGGTACCTGCGACGTGTGTCGGGCACACACCTTCGCCCGCACCCACCTCACCAACGTGGGGGCCCAGCAAAGCGGCCGAGAGGTGGTGCTGCATCAGGACCGCCTGGCCCCCTGCCAAGCTCGCCGGCCCCTTCTTCTGCGTACGAGGAGAGACCTGGAGGCGGAGCCAGGAAAACCAGGGGAACACGCCACCCTGGCCGCTGGCGACGGCCCCCGCCTCGGTTGGCGGACTAAGCCTGCAGCCATACGGAACTGTTTGAGGCCGCCGGGACGGTCGGCCCTGAGAAGGGGGCTATGTAACGGGGATGGCAAGCAGCGCTTCCCCCGCCAATGGCTAGCTCCCGAACTGTAAATAGTGTTAATAATGTGTTTGATGTTTCGTAATTCTTGTAAGAATGATGTGGCTAGTTAACTGGTTTGGTTAACTGTGTAGTCATGTATTTGTGTTTCTATGTGTAGTCAGTTCTTTTGCACTGCCCGCACTGCCTTTATCAAGGCGGTCGTAAGTGCATGTGCGAAATAAAGAGCACGTCTTTCTGTTAATTGTTGTCTGACTCCATGCTTGAACCCAGCAGAGTAGTAGCACTCCAAGAAAACGCTATAATATTGTAAAAACAGGACACCTAAGACCTAAGCAACTGCATCATTTTCTTGTAATACTTTTATATTTTGTTAAATATTAGCAGAAAAGCAGCAGTTGATAGGCTTAATGTTAGCTAATCATAAAGTACATAAAAAGCACTGAAAACCGTCAATCGAATCCACACATCTTTCATTAGTGTTACCAAGAGGAGGGTACAATAATGATGATTTGGTGTAAAAATAAATAAATAAATAAACTTTTCAAACATATAGGACGAAGCCTCAGGTCAAATTTAATAAACCTTTAAAAAAACACATAAATGGGCAATGATCTGTATGATTTTCAAAATTAATAATTATTCCACCAAGGACAGGTATTAAACAGTCAGAATCCAACTGCACAAAATTTACATTTTACATTTCAGTCATTTAGCAGACACTCAAGCGTACAAAGGTGCAGCAAGGTCAAACAAAGGCAAGCAAGCAAAGTGCAGTAGTTAACCAGGTAATAATGCCCTTTCAAAGAGTATCACAGGGAAACGAAACATCTAGTGCTGAAGTCAGCTCCGACAATCAAGTATGACAGTCTGATTCAGTCTATTACTGTATTATTAAGTTAAGTGTAGTGTCTCTGTTCAGTTTTTAGCAATTACTCGTTGGCTGATATATCATCCTTACTAGATGTACCCAAGGAACGAATCACTAGGGTCTAATAAAATCAAACCTTCTATTGCACATAAAATTTGCGATAAACAAAGTGAGTGGGCACGACTGTCAACCAATTATAGCTTACATTCCTGTCTGTTAAACAGGCATGTCCGCTTGCAAAATTAGCAGAAGGTAGTGTAATATTCTCAACAATATCAACACTGGTGCACATATAAAAATAATTACTGTACTAAATATTGATAGTATCGCTATCATGTAAAGTTGCATGTGTTTCGTACACCATTGTTTTCTGGAGTAATATTTTATTTTGTTTGGTTTTTAGTTCATTTGTAAGTAATATCCATGTGTCCACAACAATATTTACCCTCAAGCTCTTCGGGACCAGGCTGGGCTTCCCCTGCTGCAGTTTGTTCACTGTATCTCTAGTGTGCCTGCACTGTATCTATCTGTTTGCCAACACTAAGGTGTGCACTGACCATTTCTAATTTTAATTTAGGGGAAGGGGGATGTCGTGAACGTATGCAGTGAAAATGCTAGTATTAATATTTAATGTTAGCTCTTTTTCAGCAGCCCCATATCCTCCAGTTCAGAACAGAATGTTCAAACAAACTTGATAGACTTTGCTTATGAATCAGTAGCAGATACACCAAGCACATCAGACAATAAAATCAGCAGCTCATCATCACATGGTGCGAAGACATGCATTGTAAGGCATGGATATAAAAAAACATAGGCTTGCTCTATCGACAGCACAGCTGAAATTTTGACCGGTGGCTATCTTTACCAAAATTAGCTGGCTTACTATCTGCAAGGTCTAGGTAAGAGTATAAATTATGGGCGATGCTATTATTAGCAGCGTCTTCTTTGCCTGCCTCTTTTGATAGTTCCCATCCGCTGTTGCAGGGAGGTAAGAAATGGCTAGATCACATGATAAAACATTTTCTAAGCAATCTTTGTTGATCTTCAAAGCAGGCAAGTAAACTTACAGCCCATCAGGCACGAGCTGCCGCAGCTTCCATATCAATTCCAAAAATTAAAAACTCATGGAATTGAATCCATAAAACTCATGTTAGGGATATACTCCCAGACCCACACTTTATTCATTTGACTTTCCAAGACAATCGTTTTTGTCATATATGGTATCCTGTGATAGAACTTCTATTTAACCTTGGTGATCCAATATCTGTTTCTGCGGTACTAGAGGCTATTAAAATGATACAAAACGCCAAATACCCGGACTAGATTGTTATACAGTAGAGTTCTATTAAAGATTCTCCAATGTTATTTCCCTTATTCTTTAGAAAATGTTTATTGAATCAATCTCTAAGGGTGCACTCTCTACAAATTTTATCACATTTTGTATCTCCTTGCTGCTTAAGAGAGACAAGGGTCCCCTTCTCTCTACTTCATATGGACCCATTTCCCTACTGAATGTGGACCAACATATATTTTCTAAAGTCTTTTCTAAATGTCAACAAAGTGTCCCAGACCTGATATCCTCTGATCAAGACACTTCTTTCACAATATCAAGACTCTTTTCCCTTTTACATAGAGCAATTCTGGGTTCAAGTATCGGGGAATCTTCATCACAATGTATTTCCCCACCATCTTTAGGAAGAATATCCTTCTGTAGCTAAAGTTATGCAGACACGACATCAGTTGGTGGTCCACTCTGCCTCTGTCAATGGCTGGTCACATTTTAAAAAAAATAATGAAAAATTAATGAAAAGCTTGTTCTCCAAATCAGATCCTAATATTACTTTTTTTTTGTATAGCAAACCAAGTTGTATCAGGAAGATCTTTCTCCAAACATTTTTACATTTGCATTTTTGGCATTTAGAGGACGCTGTTATCCAGAGTGACATACAGAAGTGCTGTAGTTTTAGGGGTTAAAGTGCAATACAAATAACTAATTTGTAAATGACTAAGACCAAAGGTGGGATGGCTTTATTAATATGTTACGACCCTGGCTCAAGGGAAGCAACATAGAGGAGTCACAACCACCTATGATTGTCAATACAAGGTTTATTGCAAACAAAGGTGTACAGAAAAAGGAAAAAGGTGGCTGGCAGCAAAGCTGCTGCTTCTGGCTGCAGTGTGTGAGACAGAGGGTGAAGCTAAACAAGGGTTTTTGAAGGCCTGCCAGCAGGTGCCAAAAATTGGTAAAATGGGGAGGAGTTTCCAGGGTACCTGGAAAACAAGGCACAGAGTAGCTTTGGACATTACACCTCCTCGTTAAGCAGGTTGCTCTAAAACAACCTCTCAGTTAAATATCACATAAGCTAGAATGAAAAAATCTACACTGAACTCACTTATGACCTAGACAGGGCATCTGTAAGCACATTGTCCACGAATGTGCTGGATGTCCAGATTAAACCCTCTCAAAAATATACTCCATCGCATTAGCTGGGGGTTAGAGTTTTTTATCCTGCTAAGAAAACAAAGAGGGTTATGGTCTCTGTAAACCACTTGGGTCTGACAGGAAGAGGTATACACATCAAAATGAACCAAGGCTAGAATAAGGGCCAAGGCCTCTTTCTCTATGGTGGAATAACATTTCTGACATGAAATTTGACCCTTGGTCAGTCTGAACAATTCTTGGAAGACCAAAGGTTGTGAAGAACTTAATCAAGGCCTTAGAAACTGCTGATGCCCCCTGAAGGGAATAGCTTCAGGAAACCGTCATGATGGTCAATAGGTACTGGTTACCTGATTTGGTGCGAGGGAGCGGACCAACCCAATCAATCAAGACTCGCTCAAAAGGCCCTCCAGTAACTGGAATGGGATGTAAAGGCGCAGGTGGAATTTTCTGGTTGCCAACAGTTTGAAACACATGGTATGTTCTGCAATATGGGCATCAGATTTTATACCAGGCCAGAAAAAATGCCTCAACACCCGATCCAGCGTCTTTTTAATTCCCATATGTCCCGCAAGACAATGATCATGAGCCAATTGCAAAACATCAGGAAAATAAACTTTTGGAACGACAACTTGAAACACTACTCCACTCTTCCCGACAAGACATCTCAGGAGAAGTCCACTTTCTCATTAACACTCCGTCATTCACAAAATACCCACAAGATGCAGCTGTAACTGCATTCTTAGAAACAGCCTCTTCAAAGAGGGAAGACACATTTGTATCTGTTCCCTGTTCAAGTTTCAGTTCTTCACGAGAGGGGAACACTTTACCAAACCCTGAAGTCTCATATTTCACTATCAAGGTGTCGGACAGCGCAATCTCTGAGTCAGAGTATTTGCCTCCATCTTTTCTGGTGTCAGAAAGTGCAATCTCAGAGTCAGAGTTTTTTTCTTGCTCCTTCTTTGACATGGCACAGTTAGCAACACAATCAGAAAATATATCTGGATATTGCTTTTCAAGTTCATCTGGGGTGTTAGATGCTACAGGAAAAGGAACCACCTCAGGAACAGCAAGCACCCTACCATCAGCCAGGTCATTTCCCAAAATGAAGGACACACCCTCGATTGGAATATGGGGACCACAACAACCTCCCCAGAGACCAGAGCAAGGAAAGGACAGGGTAAGGACAGGTAACATCCACCAAAACCTTGAACAATAGCATTAGAGCCCAAGGCAGACTTGTCAGTAAACTGAAGGAAATCCAGGAGGATCAGAGACTGAAAAGCTTCAGAGTCGCTCCAGATCTTAATAGGTCGCCTAATTGTAAGATCAGAAGCAAGAGACAAAGCCATTCATAAGAAATGATGAAGAGCCAACCAACTCTGGCTTTCCAGTTGGATACTCTGTAGCTTGAATTACAGCAGTGTTCTTCAGTTTATATTACGGCTACAGGCTTAACAGATTTTTGTTTCTTGTTTAAGAAAGGGCAGTCAGCAATGAGATGACCAGGTTTCTTACAATAGAAACAAGCATTTCCTGAAGGAGCGTTTCCAATGGCCGGTTTTCTGGCAAAGGTGGCAGAGACAGGAGGAATGGGGTTCGAAAACCGAGCTCTATGAAACATAACCCTACCCTTATGTTCACCTTGCCCTTTGTCAAAGTCAAGCTTGTGCGTCAACATGAAGTCATCTGCCAACACAACAGCTTTTTTGATAGTTGTCAGTTTTTGTTCATTCAGATATGTACAAACCACATCTGGCAGATTAAATTCCTCAGTTTACACCTTCAGGGACTTGCACCATCAACTTAAAAAGGTCTCTTTCTTTAGCAAACTCAACATAAGTTTGTTTTTCAAGCTTATTGAGACGTTGGCGGTAAGCCTCAGGAACTAGCTCATAGGTTCTTAATAAAGCACCTTTAACAGTCTCATAGTCCTTGCTTTCCTCAAGGCTTAAAGCTTAAAGCTTCCCGTGCCTTTCTGACCAAAACACTCTGCAGAAGCAATGTCCAATTATGCTCAGGCCACTTTGAAATTGTAGCCACACGTTCAAAATAAGGGAAGTACTTTTCAAAATCTTTCTCTACAGAGACCAATCTAATGTTTCTAACTGCATCAAACCCAGATGGCTCAACTTTAGGAGAGCGCACTAGAGAAGCATGCTTGAATACCAAGTCTTTAAGGAAGTGCTCATGATCTAAATGCAATTGAAATTCTTGTAAAGCCAGTTCCCTTAACCTCAATGGCAGCTTCTGACATTTGAGGAGGTATACGCTTTTGACCTGCCAGCAGAGGTGCAGACTTGAGGATACCATGTTCCGTTAGGATGACCTTAATAGCCTCTAATATTCTCTTATAGACGTTTCTCACTGCTGGCAATCTCAATGTCATAATGACTGGCAAGTCTTAGAAGCTGGTCTTTATTGAATTGCTCAAGCAACTCCTCTGAACGTGCACTAATACAGTCATCAAGTTTTGCCATACTAGATTACTTTCTTACATCTGAACAAGACTGCACCTAAAGTCTTAACAGAAAATTTCTAAATGAAACCGCTGTGCACCATACACACAGCACAAAGTGTCAAAATTACAAAAAAGTAGGAACTTTGTTTTCTCTGGCTAGATAACACTTTCTGTTTGGAACACAGCTTTCTCAAACTATTATATAATGTGGTCATGGGCTTCCCCCGGACTACTATTGAATAAGGACCAGTCTGTGAATGAAATAGAATCTGGCAGATTTTCGCTTGTCTCATTGTCCCCATTGTTTGACTTGTCTAATTGCCACACCTTCCCTTTGCATAGCCAATGTGACAGGATTAGATGCATCTATTGTCTTTTTCCCAGAAAAGCCCACGTGATGTTTTTTGTTGATATTTGATATTCGTGGAGCGTGACTCTGCAAAATTCAAGTTTTAAAGGTTTAACTTGAAGCACCACTAAATACATTGCATCAATTAAAAAAAAAGGCTAAATTGCAACACTTTTGCCTGATCGGCAAAACTAAAATAACACAAGCATTAAGTCTTTGTAGTCGGTATACACCTGCAATCCAATTAAACACTAATTTTTTTTTTTTTCCTTATGTAATCCTGAATGATCTTAAATTATACTTACAAGTACTTCCATGCGTGTGGGTTCACATACTACTGGTTGAAGAGCTCTGGGTTATGCTTTATCAATGCAATTCTACACCAAGTGCTATTCAATGCAGGTGCACCCTTTACTCTTCTCACTGGATACACTCAGATACCTCCCATCTTCACACTGGATACACTTCCCATGTTCACTCTTCACACTGGATACAAACAGACACCTCACATGCTCACTCTTCTCAGTGGATAGACACACCCACCCCCTACTCATGTCATTAGTCTGCTAAAATCCATAACATTTTAGATTTAAAAAAGTTGTAATATTTTGTTTCTTCTTCCTCTATAGCTTTGTACATTTCAGGACATTGCTGTGTCTGATAATCACATTTTTCTGGTTCCCACATGGTCCCAAGCGTCAGCTGGAGACTCACCCTTCCCAATCCTCCAGAAAACCATCAAAGAAGCAATGAATCGTTAAGATGCTAAAATGTACTAAAATGTAACTAAAATGTAATATTATTCACTAACAAAATTTTTTTTTACTTAGAAAAGAAGAATGGTACATGAAGACAGATCCCCTTAGAATATAAAATCTCAATAGAGATCTGACGCCGGTGGCAACTGCACCCCTAACCCTATACTACCCCTGGCACCAAGGATCCGAGCGGTAGACTGTTCCATATTAATTATGCCAACAAATAAGAGGCTGTAATGCTGCCAGGAGAGTGAATGGGGAGAATCCCACTGGAGCAATAGCATCTTTTTAGTTATGATGAGGTCAACTAACCGTATCAGTTTCTGCTATCTTGAAAAATCAAGAAAACATACGAGCACAAAATATTCCTATTAAGGATAGTGGACAAGGAGGAGGAAAATCTTGCTAAAAAGTGAGTGACACCCACACAAATTCAGTTGGTGACAGCGCTGGAGTACTAGAGTTTGAAAGTACCAGCTAGGGGCGATGGCTGATGATGTCATCCCTTGGTGCAGGAGAAAGGGAAATGCAGTTTGTTTGGATTGTGCATAGTCCCTCGACTGAAATCAATGAACTCCTACAATTTGGACTGAAACTGCATTTGGAACAGCAAGAAATTGAAACACCAGCGGGGAGCAAGTATTGTCTGTTGGATAGTACAAATTCTTTCACATTAGCATGACGATCAGACAAGCAGTGTGTAGTAAGGTAAAAAGAGCCTGGGGAGTAAAATCTGGAGTACAATTCATGATCACCTGAAGAAAAACCTCTAGCTGAGTGATTGAACATACGGCACAAATCTTCCAGGGCCAAATAAGACACATTTTCATTCATATGTGCACCAAGAATAGCATGAAACTCGTCCAGTTCTAATAAAGATTCATACAATGAGTTTTTAAAAATCTGGGCCGAACTTAGCTGGGGAATATATCAATATATACTGGCAGTTTCTAAGTGAAATAATAGTTTTTAAAAATTTCAACCTCCCTAGAGCATCTTCTCCCGATCCCAAAATATACATTTCTTTGATGAAGGCTCCTTTAGCTCGGTTCTCTGCAGCAGAATACCTGCCACATACTCATACTTTCTGGTCAATCTAGAGACATCATGTTGTTTCAGAAGAGACTGTTACAGTGTTATCAGTGGGACATATATCTTTTTTCTACGGAGTAGACTACTAGTCCAAACAACTAGTAGGTTTGAGGGACAGTTTAGAGCATTTATGTTCTATGATAAGATCTAAATTTTAATATAATTATCAAAAACTCCAACAGCAGGTTCAAAAGTATCAATTGTATACAACAGTAACAAGGAGAAAACTGATGTATACAACTGAAAAAGTGTCAGAGCGTCAGGGACAGAAATACGGTACATAAACCAACTCTTCAACAGGGCACCACTTCCCACCAAAAACACCCAAAATAACAACAGAACCCCCTCATATAAAAAGTTCCCATCTGAGGCGACGGTCCCCAACTCCCTCAAATGTGTGTCTCTTATCCCTAAAAAAAGTTAAATTTCCTCATTCCGGAGGAAGCTGTCTCATATTCACAATCATTGGGCAGAAATATGGAATAGAAAACTGTAACTGTTTCACAAAGCCTATGGAGACTCTCTCAACTCCCTCCTCCAGGAATATACAGATATTTCCAGAGAAACTGCCAGAAAAGACTTTGCATTCCAAAAACTCCAGCTTTAGTGGAGTTTGCCATTGATTTGTGTGCATGAAAAGAATTACAATTGTTTTTAGGTGAATATTTAAAAACTGGTATGATGGCAGACACATACAAGCATTCACTAAATTCATTTGAGAGTACATTCTCTCAGGCAAGACAAAGATGTGGCATGTACCAAACAAACCATTCGTGTAAAAAAATACACAGTTCCTTTGATACAATCTCAGACATAGTAACTGACATTGACCCAGAACACACACAGACACTCATAAAATACATTGAGAACCACTAATCTCAGTTAAAGAGAGATGTGCATAAAAGATACACAAAGGAAATATACAGGCGATTTAAACAATTTATAGTCTTAGTGATGAACATTTCAATCACATATAGACAGGTATATTGAGTTTCTGCCATCAGTGGGTAAATGGATCACTGGGAGAATTAATGATAAATATAGCACAAAAGACAAGTGCTCACCATAGCAACCACACGTCATTTTCAGTGTGAACTGCTTACAAGCAGTCATTGTCTCAATTTGCTCACTTCACTGCTTCATGTTAGTAAGCTCTGCAAAATCGGCAGAGCTGATTTGAGCACATTTTTCACATTTACAATGCATCTATGAAATGTTTGAAACATTTAAATATTTATCTTGTCAAAAAATAATTTATTATTTAAAGAGTTTAAATCAGTTGCTGCATTTTAATACAAATGTTTTATGAGCAATTCCATTTTTTTCAAATTTACGAAATTCACTTCAATTCAGATTTAATTCAGATTAAGTTCAAAACTCAGTTCAAACTCAAACAAATTTCTGTGACTTTATGTCCACTTTACTACTGAAACATACATTTTTCCTGTTTCTGGCCACGTCCTATGGCTGCACTATACGTGACCGTGAAAAAAACATATAAAAGCGTAAGTTCATGAGATGTGTGCTCAACATCCATTATAAAATGCCAATATACCCCTTTAGGTGGTGTCCTAGGATTTGAAATATACGTCTCTAAGAGTATGTAGACACCCCTTTAAATTAGTGGACATTTCTCCCATGCTAGAGCGGCCCTGGACAGCTGTAAGTGCTGTTATTGTGAAGTGGAAAAATCTAGGAGCAGTAACAGCTCAGCGGAAAAGTGGTAGGCCACACAAGCTCACAGAACGGGGCCGCTGAGTTCTGAAGCGCGTAGTGTGTAAAAATCGTAGTCCTATGTTGCAAAACTCAGTACCGATTCCAAATTGCCTCTGGAAGCAATGGCAGCACAAAAACTGTTCGTCAGGAGCTTCATGAAATGGGTTTCCATGGCCAAGCAGCCGCCCACACGCCTAAGATTACTATGCACAATGCCAAGCATCGGCTGGAGCGGTGTAAAACTTGCCACCATTGGACTCAGTGGAAAAAGATTCTCTGCACTGTCTGGCAGTCAGCCACTTTCTGCCTTCATCAGGATACTTTTTTTGAAGCAATCAGCCTCGGCTATTTGTTTACAGTGTGTAGGTCGTGCAATATCCGCAATACCATACCTTGGGATTAGAATGTAAAAATCCTTACTTCTTCTCTTAATATCTTTTAGGATGTCTGATTAAATGCTTTAACTATGTCTTCATATAACGTATACGACTGTATTATTATAGGAAAGTTAAAAAAAGTTCCAACTTCGACCAAGTATAAAATCCCAATAAAACCATTATATCTGGCTAGTACCTAGTTTGCAGTAAATTTCACGAAGCCTTTGTCTCCACCTAACGTCGTTTCAAAAAGTTACAGTGAAAAGTCGCTTGAAATTGCCCCACAGTTTAGTATCAACATTTTCTAAAAACGAAAAATAAATTTAAAACACGCCAATTATTAAAACTGTTATTTAAGAACACGATTGCTACTTATACACAAATGCATAAGTTGGGCAAGTGTATCTGGCAAATTCCACAACAAATTATGGGCACAGCCTGGTTACCAAGGAACCAACGACGCTTCAAACTTGAAGTGTCTGAAAGCTAATCTGCACGACTGCATCAGGATATTTAACATTTACACGAAACAACTCCTTAGTTAAGTCTATCTAATTGCCGAATAATGCCAGTGGGTATTGTAGGTGTTTGTATCGATCCTCCGGTTGTGGAGTTTTTCGACGTGAAACCTGGGGAAGTTTACAGAACTACTGTAACAGTGACAAACACGGGCAAGAATAACAGACGAATGCGATTGCGTGGACCAATGTCTAAGGTATTTTATCAAACCATTTACTTAATTTATTTTCTATGAGGTATTCATGGCACTGACCATTACTATTTTGCAGTTTCGTTATTCGTGTTGATTTGGCTTGTTCTCTTATTAGCTTGTTAAATAACATAACATTCAAAACACATTTTACATACTTTTCTTTGGCTTGCCAGCTAGATAATGACCTAGATAGAAGTAAGTTTGAAATTTTAACTCAAATGTGGATTCTTATTATTTATATTATTCCCCTTTGATAACCAAATGTCCCAAACCACATTTATCACAGACCAAATGAAACAGCAGAGCAGAGCAGAGCTTTAAGAAAATATACAAGAAAGCTAGTCCTCTGTGATGAACCTTTGTCATTTTCCCAACCGTTCACTCACGCAATACAAGAGTTCATCCAGCTACTATGCCAACCATTCACTCACGCACAGTAAGATAATTTACCCAGCTACTGTGCGAGGGATTTAGCCGTGTGGATCAGTAACCAGGACGTCCAAGGAGGGGCTATTCAGATGAATGATTTTTCTAGCCTTTTTTTCCTGGATGTGACATCAAGACACAATGCCATTGTTATTTTCGTCATTCGCAGACATCTGAAAGTATGCATTCTTTAGCCATTATATTTTAACGGGGATGGAGGCCAGCACCAATGGTGGCTCGCCATCCCCGAAAGGGCTGCTGGGTAGCCCGGCTTCTCATATGTAAACTGTGTAAATAGTGTGTTCCATGAGCCGGTTATGTTTAATGTTCATGTCAAATGTGTTGTTCAGTTAATTACCATGTTATGCGTATGTGTAGTTAAGGTTCAGTGCCCTCACCACAGACGGGTTTATCTGTGCAGGTGAGGGCTCTCTCTGTGTTTCTATATGTTGCCAGTTCTGTCTTTCTCAAGACGGTCATAAGCGCATGCGTGAAATAAAGAGCACGCCTTTTTGTTAAAACAGTGTGTCTGAGTCTTTGCTTGAACTCAGCAGAGAAGTAGCTCTCTTGTAAAAACGCTACAATATTTACTTTTTGCTTTAAAAGAAAATAAAATAAATGCAAAACTAACTTATTTTCAATCCACATTTAACCATTTATTGTTATATAAACCAGAACGCCTTAATTCAAATAGAAGTATTGTATAAAATGAAGCTTGTTCATTGTAGGGTTAGGTGTCATCACTACAAATGAAGAAGAAGAAGAAAATACTCTAGAAATGCTAATTACTTTTAACAACCAGGAGCAAAACGTTTTTTTTTTAAACACATCCTGTGTCGGAGTCAAGGTCTTTGGATGTATATCAAAAACAGCACATTGTGCTTGTTTTAAGTAAACATTTACTTACATTTTTTCTTAGTCTCCAGGCTTTAAAAATGTGTTTGATTCTGTTGCTCAGCCTATTTTGTTGTCCATCTATATGAATTATAAACAATAACAATAATTCGACCCAACTGTTAATTAAACAGATTATTATTATTCAGTGATGTCGACAGTTGACAGATAAACTCTTTGTATAATGCAGGACTTGGTACCAAAGAATATGTGTCCATGCAATGCAGAGGCAGGGAGAATTAGCACAAACAAATGCGCTAATTCGTCATTTTTTACCATTAATTATTTTATTAATTATTATTATTAATATAATTAGCAATGATGACAACTAAAATATTATTAACATAATATAACAACTCCTAATAACACTAATAGAATTATAACAATAATAATGATATAAACCTTGTTTCATCCCTTGTATCCAATTTCTGTTTTTTGTATGTAGAAGTCATGTGAGTTATTTTTAAATGGGTGCTAAGTTTAAAAAAATAAAAATAAATATATATATATATATATATACAGTTGTGCTCAAAAGTTTGCATACCCTGGCAGAAATTGTGAAATTTTGGCATTGATTTTGAAAATATG